>JAPDEJ010000051.1:0-298995 GCA_027569045.1 Aspergillus biplanus
CCCCCCCCCCCCCCCCCCCCCCCCCCCCCCCCCCCCCCCCCCCCCCCCCCCCCCCCCCCCCCCCCCCCCCCCCCCCCCCCCCCCCCCCCCCCCCCCCCCCCCCCCCCCCCCCCCCCCCCCCCCCCAGCTTTTATAGAGCAGTTGGACTAGAATAGGTGTACAATAGCAGAAAGGAATCAGTGATAAGCTAAGGTGAAGATATGCAAACAGGGAACTAAGTCACACAAATATAAGCGAATCAAAGGAATTATCTTTACACCCCAGTTTATAGATAGTGAAGACAAAGAATGTAGACCATGGGCAAAGTGAATAGACCCCCCTTTTGGACCTACGGCAATTGACCAATAAAGACAACATACCAACTCCTATTACGGATAGGGGAAGAGTGAATAGACTTCGGGTGCTAGGAGCATGCACGGCCCCGTCCTGTGGTATATATGGGCCCCTGAAGCAAATGAAATAGGACCGTGGCAGCAATATAAATGGTCCCTAGTAGGTAAACCTGTCTATATGCACGAAATCGGCCCTCCATCCGCGCTTGAAAAAGATTTTTACAGCAATAAACCGATGTCTCGTAACAGCAATAGCAAAGGGTATGCCCTTAAACGAACACGAAACTCTCAGAGTCAGACTCAACGTCAGCGTCAGTGTTAACTGGATGACTATGGTTAAGCCCATGCTCCAAACCACTGCAGCCCGAGGGGCGGTTATCATCCTCGTCGGCTTCAGCGGCTCCCTCGACGTCGGAAACGGGTGGCACGAGCGGATGGCTAGCATTTATACACTCTTCCCCTGGGGGTGCTAGAGGGGCACGTGCTTGTATTGCATGGATTATATCGCGCAAATAGGACCAGATGCCCAAAATTCCCATAGGACCTCTCCCGGTCAGGAAGAGAGTCGGGGACGATGAAAACTATAGTATCACTTTTATGTTAACGAAATATAAACTCGTTCCTTGTCTCAGGGATCACCTACCTCTCCATCGCTGTTAAGTTTGAAGAATTGCAGTTCCTCCCCCCTCGTTACAATGGCGTAGACCTCGAGGTCTTCGTCTCCATCAAACCTCTCTCGGATTGACCGTATAACCTCTGTTGGTAAATGTCAGTATTTATTTTCAAAACGGGCAAGAAAATGGCTTCTCTCACTTGTTTGGACAAGGCAGTTTAGAAAACCCCATGTCAGGCAGGCACTGGATGCCTCGACCACCACAAGTCCGATCCGCCAGTATTTATTATCAAAGTAGACAGCGGATTTGATTTCCTGCTCTATCCACTTCCTCTCACCTTGGTATTCGAAGCCGGCGCGAATCTTGCATTTACCACTGGCATAGTGGAGTGGTCGGGGTAACCGTGAGCCATTCTCCTCTGCGGACGGTAAATTCCCGATATCCTCCCATTCAGCATCCACGGCCAGCATAATGAGCACTTCGAGTTGCCGGTGATATCTGAAGAGTTCATCGCGGGGGCGTTCGGATAGCACATTATATCCACGTAGCCAGTCGTCGTCATTAATTATTTGTTCTGTTTTTTTCTTGTCAGGGGCGCGCGGAACTCACTGATATGCTCTGGACAATCGTATTCCCGGGAGGGGAAAGGTCGTCGGTGCTCCTATATAGCCCAAAAACCTGTAATAAGTCCAGCCAGGGTATGTCTTCTATGAAAGTTTTCTTGAATCGGCCAGGACCAGCAATATTTAGCCCCAGAGTCTCGGGGTACATCTTGTATTACTGTGGTAGTTCATGTATTGGTTTTTGCGCGAGCGGGTGGTTTTCGTTGGACGGAGTAGCGACAGACTCAGTGTGGGGAAATAAAGGGACTTCATGTTATAATGCTGCCGCCTGCGAGAGATGAGGTGAGAATTATCAAATATCAAGGGTAACGAGGCTGGCGAAAAGTTCCCTCTTGAGTCACAACCAACGATCATTCGACCATCATGCATGCATCATCGCCTTCCCGCCCGGCTCCTTCAACCAAGCCCCTCCTAAGTAGAGATGCAAATACGCCCTGCACAAGAAGGGGTTTAAAACTATTCTAGAAACCTACAAACACTATATTACAATTATGACATATATTCGGGCTACTGAGTCTACTCCTATGGGGTATTTCTTTACTATGGTTAGCTTTGAGAGAAGTTTTAGGTCCTGGTTCTTGGTTTCCTTATCACACCCAAGCCAGTAAACAAATCTTGATTCAAGAAATAGTACATTCGATGCAGCTTGCTAATTCCAACCCTATAAAAGGCAGTTCCCACGTATAGCGATAGCAAATCTAGATGCCGTCAAGCAATTTCGAAACAAGATCACACATAATGACCCTCATCCGAACCAGAATAATCGTCATCATAATCGTCCCAATCCATGTTAGCGAGCTCTTCGTAGGTCATATGCGCGACCCCACCCCCATCGTTGTCGGACGGGTTTCTAGGTAATCGGATTTCCCATAATTGCCGGTGGACATGAAGTTCCCGGTGCGTGGGTTACAGATAGTTTTTTAAAATCATATCCTCAGTAATTCAAAATGTAGCATAATCCGGTGGACATGAAGTCCGAGTGCGTTGATCACGGATAGCTTTGGAGATCATGAATTCTTATCCACCAACGTCCTTATCCTGATGATACGGCCATCGGAGTAGTCCCGCCAGCAGTCCGACGCTGTTGGAGTCATCCTAATCGGGTAACTAGCATCGCGATAAGGAACCGCAACTCCGATGGAGATAGCTACTCAGCGCAGTACATAAAAAAACGTACAGACGGTCGCAAAACTCCATCCTAAATACCTAGGTAATCATTCGAGAAGTTAATTAACTCTGTAGAAACTCTCACAATGCCCGAAATCTACGCCAGCCACCCCGACTACGGCTACGACCGTGAATTCAAAGGCTACGGCGAGCAAGGCCTGAACCCGAAATGGCCCAACAACGCCAAAATTGCTGTCTCTTTTGTCATCAACTACGAAGAGGTACCCCCCTCCCCCCCCCTCTCCCTTTCTAGATGCTAGGTATTTAACTATCCAGGGCGGAGAACGAAGCGTCCTCGAAGGCGACGGCGTATCCGAAACCAATCTCCGCGAGAACCCCGGCAGCCCAGCCAGTATCAACGAGCGCAACTACAATGCCGAATCCGAGTATGAGTATGGCAGTCGTGCGGGCTGGTGGCGACTCTTTCGTCTGTTTAACGCGCATAAGATGAAGTTTACATTGTATGCGGTTGCGCGGGCGATCGAGCATAACCCCGAGGTTGCGACGCGGTGTGTGGAGGAGGGGCATGATGTGGCTTCACAGTGAGCCAACCCCCTGGTAATTCTTTTTTTTGGGTGGGGGAAATGTTAATAGATGGTGCAGTGCATATCGCTGGGTCAACTACCACGACTTCTCAATCGAAAAAGAAAAAGACTATATCCGCAAAGCCGTCCTCACCCTCAAGGGTATCACCGGCTACGCGCCAAAGGGCTGGTACTATGGTCGTCCGAGTCCTCAGTCCCGAACTCTAGTGCCGCAGGTATACGAAGAGTTGGGGGAAGAACTCCTCTGGGCGAGCGATACATACGCCGACGATGTACCCTACTGGATTGATCTGGCACATGAGCGTGATTCCCCCAACCCGAAAGGATGTCTGATGGTTCCCTATTCTTATGACTGTAACGATTTCAAGTTCCATGTTGCGGGGACGGGATTCCGTGACCCGCAGGCGTTTTTCAATCATCTACAGAATGCGTTTGATGTGTTGTATGAGGAGGGGGAGGAGGGGATGCCGAAGATGATGACTATCGGGTTGCATTGTCGCATTATTGGTCGTCCGGGCCGGTTTGCGGCGTTGAAGAAGTTTGTGGAGTATATTGCGGCTAAGGAGGGGGTCTGGGTTGCGACGAGGACGGAGATTGCGGAGGCGTTTAGGGAGAATTATCCCTATCAAAGGGGGAAACTTGCTTAACCTAGATAATGAATATCATGTTCAATTTGGTTTTGATAGCGGACTCTTATTTTCACCTAGCTATGGAATAACCGAGTATGGATCACTTGCTTGGGAGAAGATCAAAGCAATTGCCTCTTCGCCTTATCAAGGGCAGCGGGCGATAAGATCGGACGTCCGAAGATATATAGTCTCCTATCAGGATGACCAGTCCTTGGCTACCAACTATATCAGCCTAGGAATAAGAGCGTAGATCCCCGAATGGATGTCTCCAATTCGCCCAGTGTCAGCTCTCCGATAACAATCCCGAAAGCCCTATCAACATCTTCATTTCCCACGTGGTTTCGGACATCCGACACATTGATATTATCCCGGGCCTTATATTAGAACCTAGAATCGAAGCTGGACCAGTCAGTATTGAAAGGGGCGTCGAGTCTAAGACTCACTCTCCAAGTAAGACTCACTCTCCAAGGATGACTCCCTCCAACTCCGGCAGGAGGCAGCGAGTACCTTGTAATTTCTAGACCCAAAACAAAATAGGCTTATCGGAGCTCCAAATACCAGGATGCCATGATTGGCTAACAATAGCTGCAAGATAGCTCTCTCTGCATTTCTGATCACTGTAAACAATAACCCTATATGAACGGCATCATCCCAAAGCTCTTTGACCTCCTTCCTTGCCTGCATTACTTATTTCTTTTTTTCAGCTCCAACCGTCTGGGGTTGTATATTTACCTGATATGGCCCAGATCAAAGGCAAGGTGTCAATGCGACGAATCATCGACCTAATCCAAACCGACGAGGCACCAGAGAACCATCGGGCGGTCGGAACAGGACGATGGACAAACCGCGATTTAGAGCCCACATACCCTGAGGAGCGAACATGGACCTGGTACAACCTCCCACTATACTGGTTCTCGGTCGCATTCGGAGCGACGGGCTGGAATGTGGCCGCTTCACTAGTGGCAGTCGGACTAGTAAGCATCCCATCAGGAATAATCGAACCACATCTAACGTTCAAAAGAGATGGGATCAGGCGTTTATATCCTGTTGTCTCGGTTCTCTCATCGCTGCCGTTGCGGTGACTGGCATGGCAAGACCAGGCGCTTCATACCATATTGGCTTGTAAGTTGCCCCATATCTCACGGTGGACGATTCTAATATATATTCTAGCCCAGTCGTCGCCCGATCAGTCCTCGGCCTCTACGGATCCTACTTCTTCATCTTCCTCAGAGCCGTCGTCTGCATAATCTGGTACGGCGTGCAAACATTCTACGCCGCCAATATGCTCAGCCTCATGTTCCGTTGCATGTTCGGCTACAAGTGGGACAATTTCGCCAACACACTTCCCTCCTCAGCCAACGTCACCTCCCAGCAACTCCTATGCTTCTTTCTCGTCTGGCTGATGGAGTTTCCATTCGTGCGTCCCCCACCCTACCCCCTCACCAAATTACCCTAGTCCCTAATGAATCATGGATGTAGTGCTTCGTCCACCCCACCAAAATCCACTGGCTCTTCAGCATAAAAGGCGTCGTCATGCCCTTTGTCACCTTCGGGCTGTTCGGCTGGTGCATGGCCCACGGAACGGGCATCTCATCTATTGGCCTAGCCTCTGAGACCACCTCTACAGGAACGAATCTCGGGTGGGCAGTTATGGATGGAATAAACGTGATCATGGGGAGTCTGTCCCCGATGCTGGTTAACCAACCCGATCTAGCCCGGTACTGCAAACATCCCCGTGACGCGGGCTGGCCACAGGGTGCTGCTGTGTTCGTTTCGAAAGTCACCGTGTTCTTCCTTGGTTTGGCAGCTACGGCTTCGATTCAGGGTGCTTGGGGTGTTGCTTACTGTACCCTCCCTATCCCCCCCCTCCCTCCTACAAATGTAACAGAAGTGGGCTAATAATTTTGCTGAGAAGGGAATATATGGGACCTCCTCTCCGCAATCCTAGACCACTACTGGACCCCCGCCTCGCGCACCACCGTCTGGATCGTTTCCTTCAGTTTCCTATTCAGCCAATTCGGGACGAATTTCGGCGCCAACTCGATCCCCTTTGGCGCGGATATGACGGGCCTCTTTCCCCGTTTTCTGACGATTCGCCGGGGGCAGATCCTCTGTGCGATATTGGGGGTGGCGGTCGTGCCCTGGCAGTTATTGGCGAATGCGAGTGCTTTTTTGAGTTTCTTGGGGAGTTATAATATCTTTATGGCGCCGCTGTGTGCGGTAGGTCCCCTCCCCCCCCCAACACAATACAATCCCCTGATAAAAGGGGGAAAGAAGAGGAGAAAGGAGGCTAATGGTGAGTATGCAGATTATAATAACAGACTACATCTTCCGGAAAGGAAACATCCACGTTCCATCGCTCTACGACTCATCAAAATCCGCGATCTACTGGTTCTGGTCGGGCACGAACTGGTTTGGCGTTTTGGCTTGGTGTGCGGGTGTTGCGCTTGGACTGCCGGGGTTAGTAGGCGAGTATCAACCGCAGGCTGTGAATGAGGCGGCCAAGAATATGTTTAAGATGGGATGGATTTTGACCTTTGTGGTGGCAGCGGTGGTTTATGCGGGGTTCTTTCTCGTGGTGAGGTTTCGGGTGTTTCCGAGGCAGTATGAGGTTCTTCCGGTGAGCTGGGAGTATTTGGCGAAGGAGGGGAGGGAGGGGTTTTTCGATGGGGAGAGGGAGGCGGATCATTTGGGGGTTGTGGTGGAGGAGGCGGTTGAGGAGACGGTTATTGGAGAGTTGGAGAAGGAGGAGAAAGAGGGTGGGAAGTGTTAGATTAGTTTTTTGGTTGCATTCAATTATTTAATAATCGTACTGTGCTCTTTATCTAAAGTAATGCCGTTGATCGCTCCATTTTGATGATAGGGGCTAGGCTGGAGATAACACCGCCTATCGCCAGTTGGAGATGCCCCTTTCGGCAATCAGTTGGAGTCATAAGTTTCCCCTACATAACTTCAACCCTTCCAACATATTCTATACTACCTACAGCTTGGATTAGAGAGCACTAAATAAAGAAAGAATGGAAAGACTAACAGCAACCCAAGCCCTAGCGCTCATCCGCCAAAACAAGCTGACAGTAGAATCCTACGCCCGCGCGCTGCTCTCCCGCATCGAACACCGCGACACCACCGTCCAAGCATGGGCCTATCTCAACCCAAGCACCATCCTCGCTCAAGCGCGCCAACTCGACCAGATCCCGCTTGACCAACGAGGCCCCTTACATGGGATCGCAATCGGTGTGAAAGATGTCATTTATACCAAAGGTCCCCCTCCTTCCACTATATATAACCACACCCTGGACAAACCACTAACAGAAAATACAGACACGCCGACGCAACACAACTCCCCCTTATACAAAGACAGCCAACCCGCCATCGACGCCGCATCCGTCTCTATCCTCCGTTCAGCGGGAGCACTCATCTTCGGTACCCCCCTCCCTCTTTCCGCTTCCCCCCCTCCACCTTATTTCAGGCCGGATTCTAATAACCATAACCTCGGCAGGAAAAACAACCACCACCGAATTCGCAGCTACAGTCCAAGGCCCCGGTACACGCAACCCCCACGATCCCACACGCACACCAGGGGGCTCGTCCTCCGGTTCCGGGGCCGCGGTAGCCGATTTCCAGGTCCCGATTGCACTGGGTACACAGACGGGTGGGAGCACGATCCGGCCTGCCTCGTTTAATGGGGTTTATGCGCTGAAACCGACGTGGAATGCGATTAGTAGGGAGGGGCAGAAGGTTTATGCGCCTATCTTTGATACGGTGGGCTTGTATGCGAGGTGTGTGGAGGATTTGGATTTGTTAGCGGGGGTTTTTGGGTTGGAGGATGATAGCAGAGAAGAGGTGGTGGAGTTGGTGGGGGCGAGGTTTGGGGTTGTGAGGACTAGTGTGTGGGAGAAAGCTGGGCCGGGGACGAGGGAGGCGATGCAGAGTGCGGTTGAGATATTGAGGGGACATGGGGCGAGTGTGGAGGAGGTGGAATTACCGAAAGAGTTTGGGGAGATGCCGGGCTGGCATGCGGCGGTTATGGCGGGGGATGGACGGGTGGCGTTTCTACCAGAGTATCGCATGGATAAAGGGAGGATGTATGTGTCACTGGTCGGGCATGTGGAGAATGTCAAGGGGTATTCACGCGCTGAGCAATTGAGGGCGTTTGATGGGATGGCGGCGTTGAGGCCGGTTATTGATGAGATTGCAGGGAGGTATACGGCGTTGATCACCCCGAGTGTGCTGGATGAGGCGCCGGAGGGGATTGAGAGTACGGGGAGCGCTGCATTCAATTCTATGTGGACGGTATGTTTCTTCTCATTCAGGGGTTTATTGATTGGTCTTTTTCTGATGGTGATAGGCCCTGCATACGCCCGTGGTGAATATCCCGGGCTTCAAAGGCGCACACGGTATGCCAATTGGTGTTTCCCTTGTGGCACCCCGATATCGAGACCGACATCTGCTCCGCGTGGCCCAGGAGGTTGGGAGGCTGTTTGAGGTAGAGGGAGGGTGGAAGTCACAACTGTAGTGAATCCTTGTGTAACAAGCCGTGTTTGCTATGTCACTGTTGGAATATAATTCATTGTATAGAAGGTGCTAGGCTTTTCTACGTCACTGTCTGCCTGGCTTCTCCGTCTGTAAAAAGGCCCTCTTTCCCCCTGATCTTTCTTCTTTCCAAAATATTTTCCTCATCTCCTCCATCTACTTGAACTGTGGCTGGCCCCCGTCCTGGTTCCCGAGAAGACATGCACCTTATAGATACGTCGGTGCTCTCCCGTAGTCCCTTTTCATATACGTATGTTGCTTCCCCCTGTTTGTCTAGTTAGTTCTTAACCATAGCGAGATGATCAAAGCTGAATCATCATGATCCAATCCCCGGGTTATGCTATTTTACTTCATGGGGAAACCGCCTGCAGAGATCATATGTACCTGATAAAAAAGCCTGGTGCTCCAGGCGTCAGATTGCGTTGATCATTCGGGAGGAGTCCTTCGCCCTCGTCGAACAGACTAGCGAGTGAGCGTTCTGGGCGCTGGCCGGGGCTGGCCTAGAGCCTCATGCCGATAAAGATATCGAATGGGGCACCTGGATGGCTAAGGAGAATTTTTTCAATTTCCTAATTCCTGCCCATACACCATCGACTTCCGCCCCCCATGTCGAAGCGGGAACCCCTGTCGGTGCGGATCGATACCGATCATCCCGATTTTCGTCCGGCCAGACAACAAGACATACGTGATTGATATCCCCACATTGGGCGACACGGCCTTCTGAACCACGCGTCCTAGATCTACATATATTATAGTGTATCGCTGTATGCGAGTGTCCACACATTATGGGATAAGGCTCGTTTCGCCCTGGGGCCTGCAGAGCAGTGAGCGGATGACAGGAATCTCACTGTCTGCCTTTGGTGGTCTCCAAACGGATAGTGAGACCCAGTCCTCCGCCTCGCGCAATGACGAGAACTTTTCGCCCGCTCCGGTTGGTCGGTGGCAGCCCGATAAAAACACCGCTTTATAACATATGCATTGCTATCAGCTTCCCTGGAATTATGAAACTACACACTGAATTTACACACCCGGACGTCCTTTCAATCCCAATGGAACGGAGGTAACGCAAAATCTCCTGTGCCTTTCAGCCGCTGTGCACGGTCTCTTAAGCACGGCAAGGCTGGCCATTGTACTCGTTGTGATCTCTGAGGACAAGACATCTCTAACGAGGCGGTTCTGGTGGCTACCTCTCGGGAACCTTCCCGGTACACACCTATCCCGTTCTTCATTCGGGGGCTTCAGCAGGTAAGCATCTCGCCCCGGAATTCCCCAGCGCCTGGACTTGTTAACATTGGCTCCAAGACTTCCATCGTTATTTTGACGATTTGTTGCTATGTGAAGTTCCTGTATAGCAAGATGCCGTTTCCACTTACCTAGTCACCCGCTGTGACTGACGCCCGTGAGCACTTGCCATGGTCCATCATGCTGAGAAGATCGTCGGATGCATGAGGCGGAGCGTGGCTGTTGATGAACTCTGCCAAGAACTGGAGAAAAGCCTGGGAAAGGCTACTGCTGTTTAGCATTTACCACAAACTACCCAATTCTTTTTTAGCATGTTAACATGCAAAAGCCACGGTTCGTTAGTTATCGGGTTGCGTTATTGCGAAAGCTCCATCTGCCTCTGTTAAAAACATGCCTAGCAACCGCGCTGCCCGGCGTGCGCGACGTCCTCGTCATCATTCCCGGCCAATCCACTCTGGTGTTACATTGACAACTTCTGTGATTTGTGCAGGACCGTGGTTATCAGATTTCATTTCGAAATGCAGTTATACCCAAATCGGAAGCACGCCCGATACCCCGTGGGCCTGTTTGTCCATTTTCCTAGCCTGCTCTTTTAACCCAGCCATACGTGACTCCTTGATTCATTCTGAGCTTCGACAGTGGTTGCAAGCATCGAGAACTTCCTTGGTGGCAAGTGCCCGGAAGGGTGATGATGATATGGGGCAGGGCCATATCGGGAATTATATCGTGCAAAGGGGGAAAGCCGTCTCTGTCCAGTAATTCTTTTCTTATGGTTTAATTTTTAATTTTTATCTTTTGATTCGTGATATACATCATCGAATCAGTTCTGATTCGAATTTGCGGTCAACAAGACTACGCTCACGTTAAAACCGTGCCGAGTACGACGTCCATGATCGGATTGGGGCAAATGAAGTTCTATATGCGTCGCAAAAGGATCCAGAGCGCACTGTTTTTAGCCACGGCAATGGGTTAGACAAAGCTCTTTCTAGGCAGTATTAGTCGTCGCCTACATTCCGATGTTGCGGAAACTCCTTGCGCCCACTGGGTTGACACCTGTCGAGTCAGGCACCTAGTACTAGGCTCATCGGTATTTATGTATCCCGCTACTTGAGACAACACAGAAATAACCCCGAGTATGCCGCATCGTGTGCGTCCGTTTTCTAACTTGGCGCGATTGGGGCAAAGGTTTGGCATACAGTGAGAACGAAATCAACAGAAAGAAACCATATGACTGTGAAGTTTCTAGATGCATGTGAGGAACATGTTACCACCTGGCATATTCACTGCGAGAGGATGATAAACTAACCCTGTTGCCAAAAATATTGTTTGTTCAGCTTCTGACCCTCTCGCAGCGGACAATCAGATTCAAGCTGACCCAACTGTTCCAGAATGAGAAAGGGACCTGATTATGAAATAAGTCTCTCGTCTTGCTAGCAAATAGATAAGATAATATATCAACTGCCAACAATACCAAACGCTGATGGCCGGTGATGGATGTGTGAAGAAAGCTACACGACCTGTCCCCTACCGACTGGCTGAGATCTGGAAACAGCTTTCACGGTGCCTTCAGCGGATCACCAACACCCTCTATATCGGTTGCCTCATAATTTCTGCCCTTGACAAGGGCTCAGTACGCTCTAGCATTTAGGATTATTTCCCCTTTTTCAGCGCTCGTTCCTACTCGCCCCACCAAGGAACATGGCAGCACACATACTCCGAACCGCCCTTCATTTCGTTTTTTTGCCCGCGTCTCCCCACTGCCTTACCTCCGACATTCTACGGGATGGATCCGAGACTATCAATACCGGCGAGGGAAGGGTTCTCGCCCCTGATAACCAGAACCGTCCTTTTCGCAACGGGAAGGACTACGCAGAACGGAATTCGAAGACTTGGTGAGAGGAGGTAGGCAACTTCCAGCCGTGAAGCTTATACCTCCTGGATATCACAATGCTCGCAGCCGACATGGGAAAAGAGATCAGAGATATCCCGCGTAATCATCCTTATATCGCCAGGTTTATGCTACGGAAATTCGAACCGAATGAAAGCTCCAGTACCCCTTTTTGGGGGCGTATTGGCCCACAGCAATCAAGCTAACGCGTCGAAGCATTGGAATGTTGATGGTCTTGGCCTGGTGCTTACGGTACACTGCATACCCTCAAGAAATCGCAACAAACCTATCGATAGCTGTCTAGCCTTCCAAGCCATCTCCCAGGCCTTCTGTGGGGGTTATTCTTCTTGTATTCCTCGCCCTTCTCGTCTTCATCCTGGCTTGCCCCCGTATCGAGAGGCTCGGATAATTTACCTCCTATTCTCTATCTTATCTATCCTCTTGTGATACGGTTCTTGGAGCCTTCAGTATTCTGGGTTACCCCCCATTCGCCCCCCTGAGGAAGCCAAAGGGACAAAGAGCCGCGGATATGTCGAGGCCTGCGCAGCAATGAAACGAGTTCAATCCTCAGTTGCCGCTGCCACCCCCAACTAGATTTATGAAGATGAATCGCGTCTCTATTCAACCGACAGAACAATTGTGCTACCAACCAGAGCCCGACAAAAAGGGTTTGGTGCTGCCATACCTTCCCAATCCCTCATTATGCACACCAGAACTAACCCAGCGGCCGCCGCGAGAGAGACGATCGAGAGATTATCAAGCTTCTACTGGTGCAATGGGACCAAATAAGATTGCAGTGTTGCGACTCTGTACCCTTCCTACGGGCAGACTGGTTGCCGTTTGAAAGTGGGTACAGTCAGTATTTTTGTTAGGGCTGCAAAAGGTTCTACCGAATAGGTTACAATAGGGGGGTAGGTGAAGCCAGAAACCGCCGTTTTCGAAAGCTCCCATATGAAGGACCCGTCCGCTGCCCGCGCCCGCCGCGGCCATTCGCATTTCCAAAGTATGCGTTTTAGCATACAGTGCAATTCACTAATATTCGCTGCAACACAGCGGACAGAAGCCAGTTGAGACGGTAAAGAGGGTGACCAAATATGTCGATATGTCGGCGCCTGTCAGCTGAGATATGGGCTCATTACTACCTATACCGAGTCCATTCGGGTGGGAAGGGTAGTTGTCCAGCTCTTACAGATGTCTCTGATTGTCTGTCGCTTCGAAGCTCGACCTGGAAGTGGCCTGGGCCCGTAGTAGGGAGATATCTGGCAAATCGTCGGTACCGTGTCCTTTAAGCCCTGGTCAATCCTCCGACATAGCCGAACCCGACCAACCATTAACCTCGTCAAATACCATTCGTGACTCTCAAGTCTATCCAAGTCTTCAGAACAACAGACTCCCCATATGTTCACATTGTGCGAATCATTGGGTCCCGTCCTTTGGTGCTTCGAAACACCACCATAGTTTCCTCGTATGCCAATGCAATATTGGACCTTGATCACTCCACGGACATAAGCTTTGGGATTTATGTTGCCGTAGGCGTTATGGAATCTATCGATGGTGATACACCGAACCCGCAGGGCTGTGGCGCTTCCTAATCGTGCCACATCATTTTCTCCATCATCGCTGAAGACGGACACAATCGAAACCAGCCCTCCTGACATCTTTCCCGTTGTCCTCTACCCAAAGACCGCCGACTAGGCGGGCATGGGATCGCGAGACTACGACCTCCTACCTGGGCCGTCCTATCGTGCCTGATGGCTCTGACCTTGCCGGACGTTCCATTAACCATTGATCAACCACCTGGATACCAGAGGGACAACGCGTTGTATGTATGGTGGCTGACTGCCTTAACTATCGTCCCCTAGTTGTGAAGTTTGACGGTGGGAAGAAAAAGACTGCATATCTGGCCCGAAGTGATCCTACTTCTGTACACATGATCTAGCTCACGAGTAGTCTCTGCGCCTGGCTTTTAGGTGGCCCCGTCTCTCTCGCAGCAAGGACCACGATAGGTTTGTCCTGTGGCCTCGGTCAGGCCAGTCTCTCACTCCTCGCGACATTCATGTTTGCAAGGACGGTACCGGCGAGCATGTTCCTATGGACCACGAGGCCCGGGAATGCCCAGACCAGCTGGCAATGCTGAACAACACGCACCACCTCCTTCACCACCCAGATGGCAGGAGATAAAGGGTCATACCGTGCAAGTAGGTACCACATTGCATATCCCGCAAGGCCAGGTTTCAGACAAAAATCCCTACAGAAACAAGTATTCTTTCAACACCGCAGTTATGCGTCTTTGCATGAACGAGCCTTTTTACAAGCTCACTAATTCGAGCGGGCAAAAGATTCGCCCAGCCGATCTGTGAATGCATCATCCTGACAGTTTGTAACCATCCATTACATGAATGCGAGCAAGTACAATACCAGGTCAACCTGTGTGAAGAACCCGTGAGTTGAGTCAGCACCCTCGGGAATTTCATCGCTTGCGGGTTAATGCTGAGGGGGTAGAGGGAGGCTTCTTTGAACACTAAAAGGAAAGGAAAAATGAAGGTAACCAAAGTCTAGATTAAGGATATTTGGGCGATCCCAACTCATGGGTCGATTCCGTTTGATTCCTTCCTATCTCGCGATGTTTCAGATGCGATCCCCGCGAAGCTGATACGCTACTGGATGAGTCCAAAGTCCACCCTGCTATATCTGTCGCCCGGGTGGAGCGCCAATGGAGCACATTCGGCCGCGTGTTTCTTTTAGTTATCACTCCTTTTCTGTTCCCTTTGCATTGCCGGGGCAGCCTTTCCATTCTTCCCGACATCGTTTGTTCAGTGGGTCCGAAGATCGGAACAATACCCCAAAGCATATTAAGGCAGCCAAAGGGGATGGACTGTTCTAGTGTTCGACGCTGGCAAAGATGTTATTGACTGACCTCACCGGGAAAACACCGCGCTTATACTGGGCTCCATCAACCTCAAAGAATGTCGGCGTCGGCACCGCTGATCAAACCACTTCGACATGGGAGATTACGCAACTTATACTATTGACCAAGAATTAATGATCATCTTTTCGCTGTGACACATGTTCGAGGACTGTGTTTTGACGAGATAAGAGATTGTCACCTGCTGGCAATAGCGTCCTGGCTCCGGCCAACAAGGTTGCTACTCGAGTTACCATTGATTACGTGACTCAGGCTGCACAATAACAATGGTCCTGGCGGCAAATTGCTATGAATGTCAGAGAACTGATGTTATACACAGAAACCACCATGAAAAACAGGTGAAGGCAAAACCCAACAAACTTACCGAACTGCGAGCGAGAACACGCTATCGGGATGTCGAAAGACGTCCGGAATCCACCTGGGAAAAAAAGATATGCAGGTGGTCCATCGTTCGCGGTAGATAACCCTGTTTACCGGGGGGAGTAAGCCACGCACATTCAAGGTGCTCCGGCTGCAGGAGTGAACCAAGTGATTAGGGAGTTGGGACCCTTTTTATTATCTTCTTTTGCTGTTTTGCTGTTTTGCTTTCCTTCGTTTTCCTTATTTCCACTGTGTACACCTTATAGCAAACGACGGGCGGGATCGGGAAACCCCCAAAGAAAGCGACCTCTACCAGGGCTGGAGGGCATCGTGGGTTTTGCAGCGCGTCGTTGCATTGAGCGGCGCTGCAGATACACTCCATCTTGTTGCCATGAAAGATGCTTGCGCAGCTAAACTTGAAAAATTGGTGAAAGCAGCGGAAACGTCTGGTGATAGGCGCAGGCGGACACTGACATGCCCACCAATCGCACCTTCGAGTTCGGTTTGGAAGACCCAGTTTCGGCCTCGTGAAGTGCCTGCTGGCCTTGGTGAGTGGGGTGAAGCGCACACCCAACCAACCCCCAAACCCCAATGCACCGTTGCACCGAAACTTACACCTATAAGCACCAAAATGGATATTTGTCCACACACTGGGACCAGCACAAACTTACTCCTCCGAGCCTAACAGGGGAGCTTTGTGCAAAGCTCAGGAACCTATCTTTCCTTAACCTCAATCAGGTCTAACTGCACCTCATCCCCGAAATGGCCTTGGGAAACCAGTACTTGCCTTACAGCACAGGCGAATTTACTGCAGTCATTAACTACTAACGAACCTTAATGGTGCACACCAAGTCATTTGGGCTTTTCGGAGGTTAATCAGGCTCATCGCACAGTTGCCATGACAGGGAGGCTACCGGATTGGCCATTGAGAGACGACCCAAGCTTGGACCCAGGACACGCAGCAGGTCGGCAGCGAACAGATGGCGACACGGAGGGTGAAGGTAGCGAAGAAACGGAAGGCAGACGACGGGCCAGGCAGGCCCAGGAACAGTGACTGCTTGCCATCCAACGAGACGGTACAGATTCTAAGCCTAGTGGGGATAAGGCCATACGGACTTCAGGACCATACCCAGGCGGCATTGGTGCGAATGGGTATCGAGGTTATGGCCCAGGTCCTGGACCTCGCCCAGCGGAACAGCAGAAAACATGTATGGCAACCCGGAACCGGTGGGGTACATGCACTAACTACCTTGCTAGGCACTTCATGGTCTCCGAGCATTGTGATGGGGTTTACCTCACTTGCCGGGTTTGTTTGGATGGAAAGTGATCGGGAGGAACCCGGTCTGGCTATTGCTACCTCACATGTTGCCAATCGAGATCTACCATTCAGAACTCTGAATTGAAGAAAGCGATCTTCCATCCGCATAGGCTCACCAATGACAGATGACCGCACTGATACGACGGGCTTTCTTACTCGCCACTAAGAGTGGCTCAGTATCCTAAACGACTTGGTGATTGTTCTTGGTGGCTTACAGTCGCGGGGGCGGTTAGGGATTATCGGCAGGGGACCAGACAGAATGAAAGACTACGACCCGAGGACCGGGTATCACGCCTGATGCAAGTCCTGGCCCAGCTGCGAGTCGGCGCCCATCGCTGGCTGACAAAGACTGGCAATGAGGTGCACATTGTTATCTAGGAATCCCGGCGGATCAGGTCATGCCCTTGCCTTTCACGCGGTTTGCCATTTGTTTGTCGGTATGCTGCACGACGTGACAAAACGGGTCGCAAGATCCGGGAAATCCGTCCGAACCACAAGACGCGGAGGGAATGGACGGGGTGGTGGGCCCGGGGGTGCTGAGCAGCCCCTGACTGCTACAGAGCCAGACCACTTAACCGTCCATCTCAAAGGTTTCAACGGGTGGCACATAAGCACCCCCCATGTGTGCAGACTCTGAGTCCCTGAGTGATATGGCTATAGGCTTGACTCTCAGAACCCTCATGAATCGCCTATCCGTTGTATCGTCGTCCAGCCAAGTGCAATAAGTAGGCGTAATGTGGGAAGGTATGTAATAATTCTACAAACCGTGCGAACGCGGTGGTCTCACTAATCTCGTACGATGTACGCATTTATCTGTGGGATGCGCATCATTATTATGGGACAACAATACAATAACTCTATGGACGTGGTCATGCACCGAGTTCAGTGCCACTTGGCGCGTACATTCTGTGGATGAATGGGTGCATTTGATGACTCGACCGAAGTTTGTGATTTATTTCGTGGGTGATGCGAATGATATCCCCTTTCTTGAAATCGGAATTTCGATTTTCTTCACTGAACAACTTCCTTTTGATATAACCAGCCCTCGAGAAAAACCGTTCACGGACGACAGAACCGCAGACGAAATGCTACAAACCGGAATAGACTTTCCGCCGCGTGGGACTTAAAGATTGCCTCGATGGGGAAGCTCCTTAAGTCAATCCCAATGTCTGATTTTGTCTCCAAGGATTGGTGCTACCAATGGATACGCACACTTTCACTGCGAAAGTACGGTGGATGGCTACCCCGGTTCTTTTATAATCGCTCTCGGGAAGCTCCCAATATACCTCGCCACAAAACCCGGCATATCAAACGATCCAGCTCAAAGGTGAAAAATATGAATCCATAAAGACTTTTCCTTTTTCCTCGAGACGTGGGTTGCGCGAAGTGCTTCGAAACCCAATACATGGCTAGTATCAAAATAGAACATTGAAACGAACACGAGGATGGCAGATGAGGGCAGAGCTGAGAGTGAACGAAACCCTACGGTGGTTATGTGACACAGTTATCGACACTCGATTCTCTAAAACGGGCGGGTCAGAGCAGCAACCAAGCTAGCGGGACTACGCACGCCTTTAGCCTGTGATAATGACGGACCCCTAGGTTGGATCATTTGTTGGGATACACGGACTGAAGTACATACTAACTAGGGATTAGGATCACGGTCACCGTACCACTCCTTGCCGCTACAGATAGGATTCAAGAATATGAATCGTTTAGGAATATGAACCGGTTAGCAAGATCCTTGGCCCTTTCGCCCCGATCACGGTGACAGACTGGGCCACCGATTCCGCAGCAGGACATACCAAACGCCGATCATACCTACCTGCAGGCTTTGACAGACGTCCTCTTGCAGAGTCCCATGATCTGCTATATGGAGTATGCTCATCTCAGCGGTGCTGGGGTGGTTTTCAATGGCCCTGACGTGAGACTTTAATGTCAGGGGATCCCATTTATCCGATTGGCGAAACCTGACTGCTCATTGGCGCCAAATACCAGGTGGTCCGGCGGGGACCTACAAGCTTGTGAAGGTCACTATGGGACCACTTTCACCTGACTACTCTAGGAAATGTCCTTCAAAATAAAGCGAAGACCTATAATTGGTGTGTACTAGCTGTGATTGCTGCAAGCATCTTTCTGCATCGCTAGTGGGGATCATTTACTTCACTGCCTAGCTTTTATCCACTGCCACTTGCCCGTCCTACTGCCGATGATTCCAAGCTATATTGGACTTGGTATTAGAATGCGGCTATCGACTGCGTTTTCTAAATCTATGAGGCTCAAGCTGAAAAAGGAGGATGGAATTGTTTGCTAGTTATGCAATGGCACATTCCCAGACATTTGTCACGTCATCGCGCGAGAGGACACCCAGGTGTGCCTGGAACGTGCCAGTGCCTTATGAAAAAATATGGAAGACAAATTTGATTAAGGCAGGAATCTGAATTTCGTCAATAATACCTATGTCCAACTGGGGTAAATGAATGTCTCATCCTGTCGGGACACAGGAAACAGCTTCCCCAACTCTATATTAATGCATCACGGCCTTTAATCCATCAACACAGCCAGCCATCATGGGCACAAACACCCAGGAACCGGACCATCTGTGCGTTGACTTTAAAGACGCCAACGGCCTTCATATCACAACGCACCATATTTACCGCATGGGGATGGAATCCTACTCTTGCGATCAATAAGCCTTTTATCCACCAGATGTCAATCGAGGATCATACGTGCAGCATACTAACAACTTGGACGCTTCGTGAATCAAACAGTCGTCCAATGTGCAACCGCACCATTTATTCCGTAAGTTCTGTCTTGATAACAAGACGACTAGGCAGCCCCGCCAAATCATCGCGTGCTATTCTACATTTCCTGGACGCGGCACTACTCGCCCCCAACCCGGACTTGACGTCATGACGCAGGAAAAAAGTATTCACTGTCACCGGAATCTGGTACTGTAGAGGATGACGACGAAGCATTAGGGGAACCAGTTCCCACAAAGGACGAATGGAGTCAAGTTTTCATATTCCTTCTTGATAACAATTCTGTCTCCAGTAACCTTCTTTCCTTCATCCCAATCTGCATTGTCTCTAAGATTATGCCTCTCTAATTCCCCTTCTCCCCGTCCCCGTTATTTATACGATTAACGCTCACATCGATCCTTTACAGTACTGAACCGCTGTTTCCTAATTCGTGATGTAGCAAATTTGCCATCCTTTACCGCCTCCGGGCCCCTCTTTTCCAAACCAAAGCTATATTTATTACAACCTCTCGATTGATAGAATCGCTGAGCAAGCTTGCCAATCCATCAAGATTATCCGTTTGAAAAAAAAAAAAAAGTACCCACCGCAGCTGATGGGAGCAAGAATTCCACAAACTCAAAATCGTCATCCAGCGGGGTAAATGTACGAAGCCACTTGAAGCCCAGATATGGAACATCCTGGCCCTTTTCTGGTAACAAGCAAGGTCCCCCCATCATGGGCCTACGATATTTCACGCCAAAAGCAATGATGGACGTTGATAACACCCATCCCGAGGCGATCATACGAGCATGAGACCCTTAAGGGGGGACTGAGAGTGCTCTTCGAGCCCCGTGAGTATATATTCTTACGCCATCCTTTGCGTATGCTGATAATATATATGGTGGTGCGAGACTGCAAAACCCATCCCCTTTAGAGAACCTCGCGACGGAAGCCTATCAAACACCAAGGTAAATCCTTTTTCTTTCAATGGATCTCATTATCCCGGGGCCTTCCTGTGACAAGAATCTATTCTTACCCTTTCTCCAGTTAAAATGGCCGTGTGGTCAACGTATCGCTATCACGGTCAACCCTTGGGTCCCAGATGCCATGCGATAGGCACTAGACTTGAAGGTGCCTGGAAACCTCGACCTCGGGCACGTCGCTATTAGCATCAATACGTCAGCCTGCAATAAGGAAATCTCAAATAAATCTCAATTCAAAAATGGTAACCGTCTGTTGGTTTTGAAGCTCGCACTCGAAAACTCGCGGCAGGAAGTGACCCAGCGAGGACACCGTTATGATCGCGCCATACATGGCCTAGGTTTCCGGGTATTGACAGTCGCAGTTTGGGCTTTTACAGAAGGGTAGGATCCCATGATCCAAGTTGCCCAGGGTTGCCACAACAGTCTCCATGCGAGGCAAACAGCCCCAAAGGGGTAATTTATGATTGGGTCATGAGCTCACTGAATACACGGGAGATCCGGGTTTCACTTATGAAGACGACCGCGTGAATGTGGGAATGACCTGAATGTGCGAGGGTATGGTCAACATCCGTCAATCTTGCCCGTCGTGACGGAGCCCTGTCCAGCTTCCAGCAACGTGCCGTCCCGACACCGGGTTTAAGACATGTCTAGCTGGCTGAATATTTTCCGACTTCAAGCTTGGCTACTAGGGTGCTGTATCGCGATGCTCGCTCCGCCTCGTTACTATTGATCGAGCAACTGAAATCATTGCCGTGAGGGCTCAAGTCTTTCCGCTAGACGGGCGTGAAGAGCCACGCGAGCAACATTCACATAAATTCCTGAAAATAAGGCGGAATACGCGGTCCGCATCAAAACAGCTCCAATAAACCTATTCGTGCTATACAAGTCGACCCGGACTATGCGGCGATTAGCCATGACAAGCATGAACTTAGCCTTCGGGGCAACTCTATAATGGATCTACCACATACGGCTGGTGACATGACGGGAGGAACCTGCAACCATTGTCGATGTGTCTATGATACTACAAGCAAATAATGCTGAGTTCTATCAATTATCCCACCCTTTAAACAAAGCCCTAGCTCCGGACCGGGAATGGAATGGGAAGATGAAGGGGGTCTAAATATTCTACCCCGACCAAATTCTTACCCTGACATTGCCGTGGCCTCGTGCATACAACGCCATATTTTCAGGAAGAGGCGGCAGCTTTCAAGGGGAGGCGCCTCTGACTCAAAGATAGGAACTTGCGGCGGAATTGGGGAATTTCGAGGGCGACAATTGGAACCGGCTATTCACCCGTCTACAAAAAATGCCTGAGACGGTGGTAAAGACATGGCAAGCCACGGGCATAGCTTGGATGATCGGGCTGGATTCCTACCCGATCAAAGGCGATATCCAGGTAGACGCATCAGGACTTGGAAAAGCGTTAATAATCCTCCCCATGATCTTGCTCAATGGCTCTTGTCCGATTGTCAAATTCACCCAGCCTGCCAATCAATGTCTTCACCCACCAGCTAATGAACCGAGGTAGTAGCCGTCATTCATGTTCACCGCATACCTTTTAGGGCCTTGTACCTTCCCTCAAATGCCGTGCGAGACTCAGTCAATGTGTCTTATCACGGTACCGGCTTACACTCTTTGCTCAAGATTGACCATCATCGAATGATCCTGCCTCATTACTGAATCAACTGGACCAAATCTTCGCCGCAGCATCCGGGCGTTGAAATTTCGACGGTCTGATATTTATTCATTCCCTTTAGATTCGTGCTGATCACTGGTATAATCAGCACCTACGTTCCATCTAGCTGGCAGGGTTATTCCGGTAGCAGCCATAACCGATATGTATATTTCCATTCCTTGAATCCATCTTCCAGGCGTTGCAGGTTCCGAAAAATTCAGGCTTTCTTGCTGGCCCAGCAGTAAACTGGAGGGAGTTTTATACAATGCTCTTGGGATCCCCAGGAGAACGGATAGAAAAATGCACCGATGGATAATGACGGCGAGGTTTGAATGGGCGATAATTTTGAAAGCCCCGCGTGGAAACGAATTTCGCCCCATTGTTGCTTGACTTCCATGTTCGGGTTCGAGGGCTCGGTACGTTTGCTTCCATTCCTTTAGTATCAGGCGCTGACCTTCGGCTGCTAGGTTCATGATACTACGCTATTCTTTGCCCGAATTCCGAATTCTGAAGAGCAAGGGCGTTCGGGACATCCTTATCATGTCCCCATACCAGTCGCCAGTGATGCCTGTTCTGTGGCTGCGGGGAAAAAGAGCTCGATTACACTACTGTACAATCCAAACCGTTCATACCTCACAAGGGTCAGAAGCGGAAGCCATACACACCTGTATATCGGCCTACTAAAAGCATCCACCCAAGAAACGACGGCGTGCTATCGGCGAAACTTATGCACGGAGCAGCTGTCGCCGATTTCACGATTTCACGCGCTTGTCTAATTCCCGTTTTCAATTTCCTCTGTGTATTTCAATACATCGCCCACAACCAGTTCCACCAAAAGAACCGAGGCACCATGCAGAAGGAACGGATCCAGTACGAAAGCTTGTACACTCTCCCAGGCAGATGGAATGGGAATGGTACGTCTACAGGCGAAGAGACCACTCATTTTCAGACTGTTGCACATCCTCCAACTCCCGGTGGCGAATAGGGTCCTGATAAAAACCACCCCTGGATCTTCCAAGCTTTCCAAGCAGCCTATCTCGATACAGTGGTTGCGTTATCTCCTACTTGAACTCGAAGCAGGTCTTGCGAATATCCTTTGGGAATTTCCCAACAAGAGGAAATGCTAGGAACTTCACGCTATATGCCCGTGGGCTCACCCATCTCTGGCGTGGAATGGACTGTGTTCATATAACCTACCGTTCCAGGGGTTGTCTGCTATGGGGTAATCCCGATCATTCAGTCCTGATGAACTCCGTGAGATCCCGGGTTGGTATTAGAGGCTTCAGAGCGGACACGAGGGGGAACGAAAACGACGGGAAAGGTCCACATGACGGTAGAATCCATGGACGCACATAGGCGTCACATAACCACTAGGCATATATGCTGCAAGAGTACGGCGAAGTGACCCCGTTCCAAAACTGCTGTTTATTCGTGGCTAATCAAGAGACATGTATCCAGGGCCACAAAGTTCCTCATGCTGTGTTGCGTCAACTCTTTGAAGATCTGGTGGATGCTTTATCCATCAACTGACAAGCTAATCCCACTCATGGCATTAGCAGAAAGATGTTCCGAACCATCGATACCGAAAGAATCGTCTGGAGCATGGAGCAGTTCCCGGAGCTTACGCGAGTAAACCCTGAGACCAAGATATCTTCTAATTGAAAACCATCCGACCCCGACCACTCTGCCCGCTGATTCTCCGTGGCGATGCCCTCCGCAAGTGGCAAAGCAGGCATTGGATGATACCGTACTGGCTGTTCCCCCATCCATCCGCCGCGACAGAGGACCAAGACCAATACTCCATTGGGTAACACCATCCTTCCCATAATGGATGTAGGATTGCGTCGATACGGGGTCGGCCGCGACTCGGGCTGCGATGCAAGGGCAGAAACTTAACTGCTACACTTATTCGAGGGCTTTGGGCTCCAGGTACCAAGGTATGGTGCTTCCATTCTACGAGCCCCCGTCCTCGCAGGGCCCCGGGGGGTCCGTGCTAGCTTTGGCTCAAATTGCAAGGTAGTTTTGCGAGCACTGCGGCACCTCTTACCGAAGCTTAGTGCCGTGGATACTGATGTATCAACCCTAAATGATCCCCGCAGAGCGCGGCTATCGTACCCACAATTACTCCTTTGGCGGGCTACGATCATCGATACCGTTTTGAACAGAATTCGCTCCTGAGTCCAGTTTCAAGAAACGTCTAGTTCATCAGATTTCCTTCGGATATTTCCCTCGCAGCTAGGGTGCTGTGTCGTGAGGCGATCTTGGTGACACTCTAGGCGGCAGGTTCTCCTGGACGGGGATAAGCGTCGAATTTCTACTAGAAAAGCTCTTTACCAAATGAAATGTCGCCCCACCATGCGGGCAAACTCATTTGTTGATCTGCTTGAAAATGGGCAGCCAGATAACGAAATTTGCCAGATTCCGAGGGGATATTTGCACAGGGGGAAACTCAAAAAAAGCCGTACAATTTTTGGATACCAATGGTTATACAGATGGCCTCCGAATTCTGTCCCGGGGAGGAAACTCGATCACAACGGGCGGTCCCTTTATCTGGCTATGAGCGAGGACGGTATTCCCGTCGCGGGGACATCGCTCATCGTACCCCTGGTATTATGACAATAGCCCCCGCACCCTGCGGCTCCAATACTATCTTCAACAGTCACCACAGGAACTTATTCTGCACTCACCAGATTGAAGCCCGCCTGGCTGCCAGAAATCCCACGGAATTAGGGGGTCTTGGATATGACTCTTGACTTTCGGGCCGACCTTATTAGGTTAGCACGAGGAACCTGGGAGACAAACCTCTACCGGCATATCTGTTCTACCATCAGCCGATGGTTCTCTGGCTGCCCCAGGTGTTGCGAGAGGCAATATGTATACCCGTACCTACCTTCTTGCCGATTAGTGTGCCCTTGAATCCAGGCGTTGCAGATTCCGCAACGCACCGTGTTGCGCGTTAGATTTGGCAGTCATGGCTAGCATCATGCTCACTCCATAGGGTCTAGCGAGACTTTCAACTTCACAATACCAGGGTCAGATTACAAGGATTTCAATAAAATGATTCCTGAAGCTGCAACCGCACCTATAACATAACGCCGTGCCGAACGAGTTGTAAAGGGGGCTCCGGAAGACGGATCCAGCCCGCTCGGTCACGATCTCGGTCCAATGCAACAAGAAGCCCATCTCCAGCAATGAGCCAAGTGACTGTTTTCCCTACCAGAGCAAAGGAAACTGAAAAGAGCAGGGGTCTTCGAGCTCAACAAGCCCGCCCCAATCTCCATATTGGTTTACATTATGTTCGTGGTGCAGAAGAATATGCAGTGCCTAACAATTGCAATGTTCCTGCCGAGGAAGACAAACACCGGTAGGATTATTTTCATGCCTATTTATTATTGCCTTGATCATAGCAAGACTTCCATCGGATGCGACTTAGCAGGCCGAGTATCTTAATTTGGCAGAACTTTCGACTCGACCCAATATCTGTGCCCTTCAACGAGCATTGGTGGACCATTGTCACAAGCAGATGAAGATTGCTGGGGCATGGATAAACCGAGATGATTCCGAAAGCGGTCAGTTTGAATGCCTTGCCAATACACTTGCCTGGATAGGATGGTGGATCAAAGTGATCAGGCATTTGGGGGCCAGGTTCGATAATACAAAAAAGTATGCAGCTCCCATTTGAGCTTGCCACCATGGATATTGCGCGTCCGGCAAAAGGAGAATTGCTAGCCCAGCTACATTTAGGAGGCAGGCCTTCCCGTACAGATCCCAAAGCCCTATCTTTAATATATCGTTGTGAAATAGTTGTTTCTCCCCGCATTCTCTGCGACCGCATATGCCGCTGCGAACACTGTGAGAGAAGTTCAGCCCCAGATCACGCTCTATAGTAATCTGGCTCACAGTATCGGGAGTCACTGCTGGGCCCGGATTGATAGCTGTGGGGGGTCCCTCGTAACCGCTGGCCTAGGAATAGACGCAAGGTTCTGATACCAACATGTTTGTTGCATAGGATGTGGACATTCGAGCGCAACTTTCAATCCATGAGGCGAAAGCATACATCGCCACCAATAGTCAATTCACTGGAAGACCTCACTGAAACCGGCGGCAGCACAATGCCATATCGATATGCCAAAACGACATCTTGGCCCTTACTCCAGTCAACCATGGACTGGCTTTTAGTCAGCGAAGGGCCAAGCTAGAATTGTTACTTTGAGGTTACCAAGAAACCAGCGAAAACAGAAAATCACACCTGTTCTGCTGCGTTGTGCAGTTTGATTCCCTGTTGGTGGCCATGAAGTCGATGCTTATGAAGCTAGGCAATGTTCTGCTGTCGTCTGCAAACCAAATCATCACTAACAGGATAGCCGATTGGGCTGTGATTAGCCTCCAGTTTCTACTCTACATCTTGTATGGACTTCAAGGCCTCTAATAGCATCCTATTACCCAATGCCAATGTAGGTAGCCTGCGCGAATTGCACCCCAAAACTAGACGCGGCCGTGATGAAATTGACATTCTAGAGTCGCGGCCCCTGTATGGTGGGGATCACGACCCTATCTGTGGGACGTGGCCGCTGAGAAATGTCAAACTAACAGACCACTGGGTATATCGGGCCATGTAGCTCCAAACAATAACAACACCAACAAGAACAATGGCATTCCTGGGGGTTCGATTCAAACCGGCACAGTGAGCCATATTTTCGAAGAGGGCCTGAGGTACAACCTGTTACAAGCATTATTCACAGTGTGCAGTGGATTGTGATATACAATGTATACCTTTGCCCAGGGTGATAGACTGTGACAAAGTTTTTCTTTGACTCTTGGGTTATACTGCGTCCGGGGATAGGACGCCATTCGAATCACTCTATAACCACGACAAGTTGGTCGCGGCGTCAAGAAGCAATTGGGATAAAGATGCTGCCAAAATGGACCTCATAATCGATGGGCTAGCTGGTTAAACTCGACAGAAAAGAAGGATTAATGGGAGAGATTGACAAGTTGCTTGAGGGAAGGGAAAAGGAATCGGCCGTTACCAACGGCGTGAGGGATCTTGCGATGGACTCTGCATACCCATTTGTTCTGGTTAACTTCATTTTATCAAAAACGACGCCTTCACGCTCGGTAACAAATGGAGAATGCTCCCACCTCATCAGGTCTATTATCCGAATGGTCGGAAGAACATGGAACCCAGCCCGCCTACCTGCAACCCCTGGATTTCACAATGAGGGGCCAATGAACTCCAAGTGGCCGGTGGACCTAGAGGCATAGCAGCTGGTCACTAGGGCACACCACCACCCAAACCCTAATAGACTATTACACCTAAGCGTACACCTCCCAGCAAAATGGCTATGGAGGTACACCTGTCGACAGACTGTGTCCAGGACGAGCCTACTCCTCACAGCCTGCCATGGGGGCTTCATGGCAACCTATATTTCCATGACCTCAATCCGGTGCAACTGCTACTCACCCCCCAAATGGACTTGGGAGACCAGGAAAGCAAACCTCACCGAATCACAGCCCAAACAAGAACATGACCAACCCGATGTTGCCGCGACGAAACTTTCAGGGTCGTCGATAGAATGATGGCAAGCGCAGGAGATTCGTGAAGCGATGAGCGGAAATCACACTGGAAAACAAATTTGGCAAATATTAGCACACATTTACCCACTAATCAGGACTCATGTTTAGATCATGGAGAGAAGGGTCCTTGGCCCTGGCCAGGCGATCCAGACAGCCTGTCGGTAAATTCGGTATTTCCACAACATAGCTAAATTTCTAGGTCTCTAGAACACTCTTCACTGCACTATTGAGACGTGTTTCCGACCCACACTTCTTATTCTCACCGGGAAGGAATCAGTTGGTCATCAGTTATTCTATGCGGCAGGTTCTGGCCAGGTTTAATGTTCTTGCTACATGCAAAACCCAAAATATCAAGAAACCCCAAACAAGCAGGAAACCCCTAAGTATTCTTGAGAGGAAGCCTGCTCCCAAGTAAGTCCTTCAATTCCCTTCAAAATGGGGGTGTAATGCTTTTACCTTGATGCGATCAGACGCCTAATATGGCATGAGGGGGGGATAAACAGGACCGAGCCCGCCCGCCTTGCATTCGACTTCAAGGACTGGAACGGCCTCCACATGAGCACACGTTACTTCCGAGAATATGAAATCGAATACATGGAAGAGGTCGCCGATCCACCTCCGTGCATCCCGAAATGGGAATGTCCATTACTGGATAAACCTCCAGGGGATTGGGGTTCCATGCATCAACCGGCCCCTCCCGATCTTGCGATTTCAATAGAAGCACTCCATCGATCGACGCGTCAACTATTATCGCCGGTGCCACCGTTATTTGCGGCTCTCGAGCCCTATGCGCAGCTAGGAAAATAATCACGTCTCTATTGATACCTTCTTATCTACAACTCTCCATCAGGGAATTTTGATTCTTTACATCAGAACCATCGCGTCCAAGATTGATACCTCTCTACATTGAAGATGAATTCACAATATCTATTCATCACTGCATATATTTCGTATTCAAAGTCTGTTTTTTATTCTTGGAAAATAGCGGGCCCATATCTAGTTATAACCGGATGCATTTATAGACACCCGTGATGCTTATTGTGAAGGGAGAGTGGAATAGCCAGTGTATAAAAATAGTTTTCCACTGCCTATGAACCACCTTGAGTTTCTTATTCAAGACATTAGCTAATAATGAATTTAGAAGGTAGCGAGAGGGCCGTATCCGTGAAGTCCTAATTGCTACAGTCCATAGGGCCTTCGCAGTGATGCCACTCGATCCTATTCCCGAAGATGCTCTGGCCATGGTGCAACTCATGCAAGTTCCCAGTTAGCTGCGCTATGGAGCCACGGCCGACAATATATATTGTAGGATAAGGGGCAAATTATGTTCTCGTTACGAAGGCGGAGGAGCCGGTACATGTTTGCCATATCTGACCCCACTAGCTGGGCAAAGAAGTGTGGCACAATTGGGAGCGCTTTCGGCGTGTCCTTAACCTCTTTCGGCCACATCGAATCAATCCATCGATGGTCCTGGATCTACGTCGCACCCTGGGGCCCCCGTGTTGCGTCCCTGCTAAAGGGCAGGAGAGCAATACTAGCTCGTATACTACAATGTCCCGCCACGTCAATTGATCTTTCAGTAACTACTCAATGATTCACCAACAATGTAGGCCAAGGCATATCAACGGTCCCTAGTCCAACACTGGGCTTTTGTCCTACGGACTAGGAGCAGCGAATACGGAGTAAAAAGGAAAAGAGACAGGAAGGGGCACATGAATAGAAAGTGAAGCAGCCAGTGCAAACCAAGGTAGAAAGCGGCTGAGAACGGGCTTATAAGTTGATGAATACCAAAGCAACCAGGTGGAGGATGGACCTTTCCGAAACTTCAAAGCCACCAAGAAACCCGAACTCGGAAACATATCGCTCCATCCAAAAGGTCGAAGCGTGGTCGTAACGGGGAACCTGCTGCCGCCGAGAAAGGACAAGGACAGACGAATATATAAGCGACGCAGATTGCGAGGGCAACTCCCAACCTAAGCCGAAAGATTTTATCGTAATACTATGCCAAGACACTCCAACATTCACCTATGGAATCACAAGAGCTTTGTCGGTTCGTCCCCGGATAAGCTGCTGCCTTCCGTGTGGCCTAAATCGACAAAGACAATACCGGTACTCTCAAACCCACAGTGGGCTCTTTTGGACAAATGTGGTTCCTACGGTCCCATCAGCCTGGGCCTTTGCGACCTCGGGGCATTTGAAAGCGATCACAAAAGGGGGGCCTGAAGATCTCGCAACTCTCAATGTGGGTGTGCCGGCCACCAGCTTTCCGCTATTGGCATTGAAAGGGCAAGAAACATGGAGCAGCCCCGAGCCATGCGGAGGCTTCGGATTCGATGACTCCGGGGGATACAGCACGGAACATAACAATCCCCACGCCTCAAGCTGGCGTCAGCCCCATTTCGGCGAGACTCTCAATTGCATAGAACCGAAGATCCTCGAGCTCTAGGTAAAACATATCATTCGGGTCGCGTCCCGGCAACACGACCTGAAATACCTGAGACCTAGTCAGGCCAACCCGGTCGCTCGGAGTTCCCGCATTCGCGGGCGCTGGGAAGACAGACTACGGTTTCAAAGTTAGCTTAAGAACGCAATCCTGAAATACTAGGAAACTTGCCATTGTGCGCATAAGGAGGCCCCCAGCGGGGTTGCGTTCCCAGATTTCCATCTGGCCCTTTACCCTGTTCCCCCGAATCCTAGTCCATTCTAACAATATGACCATTTTTAGCACCGTGCTCCCACGCAGCCATAAATCCTTGTCAGAGTGTAGCCGCGGCCAGGACTCACTCCACCCGGACTCAATTACGAGGTGGGGGTGAGAACGGCGATGTGTCCGGATGAATAGGTCTGGTTCTTTCGACGGGTTTGCGTACGGCCCTATGAAATTGCCGAATCCTGAGGCTCATCATTAGCAACGTACAAAGTAGTTATGGAACATGAAACGTACGAGTGCCGACCCCAACGTGGAAGAGACGTCTTTCCTCACGGCTGACCAGGTGAAGGTCCCCCCATTCATTCCACGCGTTCGTTATCCACCTCTGGTGGACATCGTGAATGGGTGTAGGCATCACCCTAACCCACAGCACACCTGTTAGCGAGTTATAGTTGGTTCTATGTTATGGTAAGCGTTAGGAAGTTCCATTGTTTATCTCATCAGCGATTTCCTCACCGTATGGCCTTCTCTTCTGCTTCGCTCGACTCTGCAAGAGACTGGCAAACAAGTAACCCTTTCTCTGGGGCCACGCTCTCGCATACTATCTCAGTAAAGTTCTCAATAGTTCGCAGTTGGTGAATTATGCCATTGAAAATCTGCTGTGCAGATAGGGGTTCGTCCATCCTCGGGGCAGCACTGCGCAGTTCCCTGGTTGAAGGAGAGGGGGGCGGTTTGGGCGACATGATGTTGAAACCGATGTGGAAGTAGTAGGTCGGTTAAATATTTTCTTGTGTTATTAGGAGGAAACTGGAAGGTAAAAGGCTGGGGTGGGGGACGCGCGCGTAGGGTAAAATAAATCGCGACAAGGTCCAGCAACTTGGAAGGTCAAAACATTGGAAAGGTGAGCGGGATTCAGGACACTGAACCAAAAGGTGGTAGTAACACTGGACAGGTTCTGCCTTAGGCATGAAAATACCATGTCACTCTGAAGTAATTCAGGGTCACTCCCCATCTTTATTCCTCCTCCATAAACAGCAGATTGCCCTCAATTTCCCTCAGTCCTTCTCACTCCCTCCTTCTTTTGTTTACACCCCTCCACCCATCACTAAACCATGGCTGCAGCCTTCATCTCCCCTCGCCCACACCAGGGCCAACAGGCCGGCCGCATAATTCCTCCCTCATCTCCCCTCTCGGCCCACACTCCAATGTCGCGTCCATCAACCTAGGCCTGCGTGCCCCATTTCCCGCAATCCGCTCCCCCTTCGACCACCTCTATACTCACCCCGTGGACGCCTCCTCCCTGAACGCAACGTGCCCAAAAGCGCGACATGCTCAAGACCGCAGCCGCACACAAAACCCATTCCGACCAGAAGTTCACTATCGACCTCTCACCCTCCCGCAATGCACTCATTCCAGAGGTCCTCAAAGCTACCCTCCCCGGCCTAGCTAAGATCCTGCACTTTTTCTCCACGGTCCCTGACACCGCCGTCCGTCCGGCATTTTCCATTTTGGGTAAACTAGCTGGAGCGGCCGATTTCGCCAACGCCCACATGAACCTGAATATGAATTTCCGTCCCCGTGACTATAACCCGTCCACTGGAGCGCCAGAGTCCGAGAACGGATGCGGGGAACACACGGACTACGGGCACCTTTACTATCATTTTCCAGGACGGGGACTAGTGGCTTAGAGCTAGAGGATCCCGCTGCCCCGGGTGGATGGGCCCCCGTTCCTGGCGACGCAACAATCGTTTTGACGGGGTGGTGCGCGGTTATCTTAAGTGGGGGACATATTTCAGCAGCGAGGCATCGGGTCCGTCGTGCGCCTGGTGTTCGTCGACTTAGTGCGGTGTTGTTCGTTGCGCCGGATCTGGATGTCAAGATGATGCCATTGGAGGGGGTAAGCCTATGAGTGACGCCATCATGCGTGGGGATATGAATGGGGAGGAATTCAAGGAGGAGATGGGGAAGAGGTGGCGGTATCGCGAGGGAAATGAGGAGATAAAGGATGGGAACATGGCGACTCAGGATAGCGAGATTGGGAAGATGGTTTGGGCGTAGACGTAGACCTGGATATGATTTACACATGCTCGCAACCCTCACATGACAGAAAGGGAAAGATGGAAAGAATATGGTTGCGGTAACGGTCGGCCCAGCTGATGTACCACAATGCAGCCGTGCTTATCACTGGTAGCTGGTCTACCGATAGCCACTGGCAGCTTCATGGAGGATATAACAAAGCTTATTTCGGGTCTGTACGTGGTTTGCCTTTGTTATTCATGATGAACAATTAAATATTAAAAGGATTTTCAACCTAATATCCCCTCCCATGAGACTAGCATTCACGCCCAGAAGATTGAACTATTGAATTTGACACGTTCTTTGATGCTGTCGTGGTTGCTTCTGGATGAAGCCACCCCGCGATGTTTCGTGCCCAGTCCATACTATCCCTACCCAACACATTCTAGCAACTTCTAGATACTAGGCTCCAGTATATTCATACCTATTAAATGAGCCCTTAACCACTCTCTTTACACAATGGCCTTTCTGAGCCCTCTGAAACTGTGTGTCTCCGTGATCTTCTAGAGAATAACCTTCTGTCGAACAACTATCCATATCGATATCCCGTCTATTAGCATGGCTAAAGAGCTTACCAGCCTTGCCGATTCAATCGGGGGATTGAGCCTCGCTGATGGGACAACCCAGTTGTCCAGCCTAGCCCCTACCCACCCCACCCCGAATCAGGTAGCGCTCTTGGAGGCAATTCGAGCACTGACACAATCTATTCAAGCCGCTGCCACACACGCACAACATGTCGACTCCCTAGCTGAAGGCACAGATACTTTGAGAGACCAGGACGTTGTCCAACTAAGCTCGCTACGCAAAGAACTAACGCTATTACAAACATCATACAGACGTTCAACCATGCCGTGGAACGCTCCATTGTGGATTATATCACAACCCTTGCTCGTCCGGGGACCGTGCCGCGGCGTCTACTATCACATTTTGATGAAACACTGAGGAAGATCGTTCGGGATGTTCTTGATAATAACATCGATGATGACAGCGTTCTACGAGAAATATTAGAGGCGTGTTACGATCAAGCTCTTCGTTCCTCTGGTAGCTTACACGCAGATAAGTATTTCATACCCCTGGCTGAAGCCCGTCTTGCATCACCCTACGACCCCGACTTCGAAAGCGAGGAATATTACGAGCATGAAAATCGTCTAGCCGTTGACGAGGCGTATGCAAGTACCTTTCGTGTAGAATGCCAACGCAAGGCTGAGAGGGAGACGGAGCAGAAGCGACAGCAAACATGTGAATGGGTCGGGTTCTGGGTTCAGGCGCTGCAAAAATGTCCCGATGGGCCCACGCTTTTCTATCCGCCGGGAGGTCGTCAGCCTCAATGCCAACTTGCAGACGTCCCACGATACTTGTTCAGGGTGTTTGATGACAGGAGTTCGGGCCGGAGCGACGAGAATGTCGTAGCTTCCATGGAGAGTCTTTCTGCGTTGCCCCATAATAGCAAGTTCGACATCCTATCAAGGACTCAGGAAGAAGCAATAGAAATGCTGTATGGGCATCTCACGAAGCCATGTTTTAAATGGGAAAATGATGCCGATAATCTCATGTCATGGAGTAGTTCCCTACTTTTTGTGGTCCAGTACGCCATTTGGAGATGCTACCAACGTGACATGAAACCTGACGAGGTAAAAGTCTGCATGGTCGATACACGGAAGTTTCCTCGCGGGCAGTTCGCCCGGGATTTGTCGTTGATCCGTACCTATGGTCAGAATCCAGAACTTGACGATGAAATGCGGGATTTTTTCGACTTTCGTCTCAGGGACGCACGTTATGACAATGGCGAGTACCTGTCACAGGGAGTGTTGCATCATACTGAGCGATCTGCCGTGGTCTCCTTAGCGCAGCTCATTCAGTCTGGGCTATATGACCTTTTTCCCGAATTTCAGGATCCTGCTGGAAGGAAATCATGGGCAAACCGTGTGAAGGATCTCCGTCTAGAATGGTCCGTTCAGCGTACCACAACTCAGCTCGACATCCAAAGAGCGCTGAGGATGGCCAGGGCATGCTTCAGGATTTTCAATGCACCGGAGGTAGCTTTGCTGCTATTGTCGTTCAAAGCGCGCAAACTCCAGGTCACAATGACAGCAGGTACGTTTCCCTAGCCATATGATTACCGTCACTAATCCAGGATTGTCGGGAGCCCAAGAGTTTCGAGGAAATTTCAACGACTATGGTCCGTCCGAAGTTCGCCGATACATGAAGATCATACAAACAATGGTGCTGCGGGAGCGAAATGGTTTCGATACTTCATGTTGGCTAGCTTCCGCCGATTGCTGGCTCCTTGAAAAGGTTTTTGCGCAGTCGTGATTGGAATCAATTTACAACTTGGAACCACCATCAATTTACATCACGAGGTTCAAGTGGTCACAACGATATTCTTTCACCCAGTACATAAAAAATAGCCAACGTTGGTTTTGAATGAACAGAGATTCCTCGGGGTGTGCAGGACATGTTCCGCTAAGCGTCCGGAACGCCGAGGGGCCCTGATCCCATGAAGTAATTCCACCCATAGAAAGCAGCAGGAGTGGTGATAGGAATAACTGTAGATTCTTCAAATATTGTATTGATATTACGTTCAGAGATCCTCCCAATCAATATTCAAAATACTACTCAGTGCCAGGAATAAAGGCAGCAGCAATACAGAGCTGTGTTTGCCCGCGGCATTTCCCCCCAGGTGGACAGAACAGTTTGACGGTAAGGTTTCTCCCATCCACCTCCATGCCTAGCTCATAGTGAATCTCAAAGAAATCTCCTTTGGGTCCAGATTTAGTAACCAGCAAACCCTCATCTTTCACTTTTTGCAAGTCAACCTCGAGGCGGCCAAATTTTTCAGCGCCTAGTCTCTGTTAGTCACAACCCTCACTATCCACAAGGGAAGAACGAAAATCTGGGTTTACCTCTGTTAACTCGATGTTGGTAGTGATAGTTATCTTGCGCACGAGCGGCATCGGAAACCCATACTTCCTGCCGAATTACGAGCTCCTCCCCGACCGGAAATGTTTGGTAGTTGCGCGTTCTGAACGGCTCCCGTTTCTTGAGAACTCGATTCTGCACTCGTTAGCAGTACTCCCTGCCCTATGCAGATGTTATTCGATATACTCTTTTGATAACCCAGTCCAAAACATGAAAGACGTATCTCTTCCCGTTGATAAGGTTATATGTCGATCCAGCAGCTTGATGGCCCGGGAGCTTCTGGTTGTACTCTTCTAGCTGAAGAAACCCAAAGTTGGACTGCACGACACGCCTAGGGCCGTCCTCTTTATTCAAGGCGCGAAATACTGCCCCATGGGATACGACGGTCGCCATATCCCTACCGTATTATGTTAGTCGCCCCCGTCTTTTCAGCGATATCGAGCTGAGCAACCCACACTGTGCTATCAATAATTCCCAAGTTGGGAAATTTCCTTTCAATGTGACTGATAAGGACCGGGGAGGTAGAAAACCCCCCAACCAATAGGATTTTCTATAAATTTCGTCATTCGGCTGTTTTCCGGGGATGTTAGGCAACTTGTGAATCGGACGCACGCTAACAGTTAAGCCCTTTTCATCGACTGCAGCGGTTTGCTGGCGGATGAGTTTAGTTATGCCATCCAGGCTAAATCGAAAGAAGCCTGCAATATCTCGCCTGTGAGAATAATTGAGCTAGTGAACATTCTGAGAGTGAAAGATAGACCAACCTTGACATGCGAAGGATCGAGTCACCAAAACCCTTTCTCGAATCCTCCTTGAGGCCGTGAACCACAATTCCTTCCTCTCCGTCCAACCCGTCGGCAGGGTCGAAATTCCTTTTTAGTGAATACTCAACGTAGTTCATAATATCGTGTTCGATGATATACTCGAATGAGGGCCCCTTGAGCGCCACGTATTCTGTGTCCTTGATTCTCCTTATGACCTCGGTCTTCAGGGCTTGGTTCACGTAGCTGGAGCCACAGTTCATTCCTTTGTGTTTGGTTAGACCATGATCCTTGGTAAGTGGAATACCGCAACTCTCGATTCATACCTGCAGGGGCTACGACCTCGTCCACTCGGAACGGCCTTTCCCGGCGAACCTGGTAGGTGATGGTATCCTAGGAGTATTAATAACTACAAATCTCATTGGGGACTAATAGAACGGCATACCACGGTTCCTCCACCAGCATCACAAACGATAAACACGTCCCCTTTCTGGCAAAGATTTGTTAGCTCCAGTACGTATAGTTGATAGAGACAGCAACTCACCGCCAGATCCCTACCTCCTGAAAGTGCCTCGAGAATATAAGCTGCAGCTGCTTCAGGCTCGTTGAGTATGAACAGTGGAGATAGAATCCCGAAGTTGATCTCCCGTGCTATATCCAGCAAAATCTCCTGCATCGTCCGTATCGCCTTCGCGGTCCATCCGGCCGGGACACAGAATACCAATTCAACCTCACAGTCCTCATTGAATCGCTCTTTCTTCTGAAGATAGTTTTTGCTATGCTTCAGGATTTCCCGCAGATAGTCCTTGATGACACCTTTTTCATCCTTCCGAGTGCGGTGTAGAGTTCTCCGCAGCTCGTCCCGTACGCCACGTTCACTGTCCTTGAGGAGGAGCTTGGCAAATTGGATAATCTTATTTCTAGATTCCAGCTGACCATCCTCAATACCTTTGACCTTTTCACGAGCGTTATAGCCCCAGAAATAGTCATCGTCAAGATACCAACTTTCACTGGGTACGTCTGGGTTGCGCCAAAGGTTCATCGTATTGGGCCAGCCGGAAACAGACTTGATCTGCTCCCCATGGAGGGTCTTGGGAGGGTTATCCGCGGCGAACTTGATATACGAAACGGAGGAGAAGGTGGTCCCGTAATCAAGGCCGACGATAAACTTTGTTCGATTCGTTGATCGCTGTGGCGTTGTGGGTGAGACGGGTGTTCCCGCAGTGGTGCCCACTTCGACCTCATAATCCCCATCGTCCTCGCTTTTTCGAATACTAGGTGCGCTACCAAGGGTAACCGTTGAGGCACGGCGTCGCTTTCTGGATCCATTAATTCCTAGATCCATCGTGCTGGGTTGTTCGTCGCGAGAAAACCGACGATGTGCGGGCGGCGCCTCGTTTTAGTATTTTGCTCCATCCCATCTCAGCCTTTCGCGCCGCAGTTGCGCAGGAAACCCACCAAATGAGCCGTACAAGGCAACCTCACAATTCCATTGGCAGAGAGTGACGGTTCCAAGGAGGGGTCCAAGTTGGTGGCTTGGCACTCAGGCAACAAGCCTATCATGGCTCGAAATCAACCAACAGTTCGCTGCCCTGGGCGCTAATGTTGTTTCTCCGGATGGAGCTGAAAAGGTCTGCTGAAAATGCGGCGCAGGCGGGGCAGACTCCGTTCAGCCTCGTTGAGTGCTCTTGAACAAATTTCAACCGTGACAAACCAATCTCCCCTCCGAAGCTCTCTCATCGGACTACACTGGCTCAACCCTCCCACGCAATATCCCTTCCTCCCTCATTTCCTTCCTTCCTCGATCCGACGCATGAATTTGTCAATATGTCGCAAAGTACCACCCCAGACAATGACACCAAAACACCGCCGGTGAAGGTGGTGGTCCCATCGCCACGCAAGAAATGGAAAGGGTGGGTTACGGTAGACGAAATACCAGAGCCACGTCTGAGTGTACACGGCGGCGCAGGGGTTAAAGAAAACAACATTCTCTCCCGAGGGCAAAAGCGCCTACGTCAGCGACCCGACAGATTCCAAGAGGAACACAGGTGGAGCTTAGAACGGAGCGTCACTGTTTCCTCGAGGGCACCGTCAGAACAGAAGCAACAACCTCGCGCTTCGAGGAGAATATGCGTGGGGGCGAGGGTGCGCACAAAGGAACACAACGATCTACATCGCGAGATAAGGCGGCTGAAACGGCACAACGATCTGCTTGCGGTTTCTGAGAATTCAGAAATCTCTAGACTCCAGACAGAGGTGAAGCGGTTGGAAGGGCTCAAAGCTGAGCAGAACAGGAAAATACTTCGACTGATTTCCAAGTCTGGGGAAGGAACACCCGATGGTGCCGATACCGAAGATGGAAGGTGCGATATACTACAAAAAAAAGACCAGGAAATCGAGCAGCAGAATGCTACGATCAAGGACTTGGAATCAAGACTTCGTGATGCAATGGAATTCAATTCTCGTCTTTCCAAGATTGAGGATGAAGACCTGGGGACGCCTATAAACTTCACCCGCGAGATGAAAGGCCTTGAACTGGGGATCCTCCGTGCGGCAGAACTGCTCTCCACCTGCTTCTGCCCATCAGATGCAATGCCAGATCTAATCCACATCCACCCCGACCTACATACCATGGCGAGTAAAGTTGTCAAAAATATCAACACTTTACTCACCATGCCCGCTGTAGCCCTTCGCGGGTTACTATTCAACATAATTCGCGACCACGTTATGTATTCCGACATGTGGACCGCCCTACACGTGGAAGGATACGTCCTACGAGCATACCAGCAAGCAATCCAACAAACAGGTAAGTCCCGCTCCTTCATAGGGATATCTCCCCTCTAATAAATTGCCACGATAGCCTCCACCGAGTTTGTCGAAACATTCCACAAAGCCGCTGCTCTGCGCATGCTAGACGATTCCCAGTTCAAGACATGCTTTCTCCAAGCACATGTTCAGGAACTCAGATCTTATATTTTGGATATACTCGAGCCCTTTCTATCGCCTACTAAATTAAAAGAGAAGCAAAACGATCTGCATCGCGAGATGGACGGTCTCCTAATGCGAGCCTTCGTATTCCGATCCCGGTGTTTCCCGCCAGATGGTGAACGGTATGAGATCATCCAGTTCAAGCCAGGCGAAGAGTTCGATCCCACCACCATGGAAGCACAGGATGAGACAGGTAATCAAGTCACGGTCCCGTTGAATGGCGCCAACACCATCACAATTAAAATTTGCGTGCATGGGTTGATGGTAGGTTACAAGGTGGAGGAAAAGCCCTCTGGGTTACAGAGAATCAAGGCATTGAGCCAACCTTTTGAATCCTCAGAAGCCAGGAAGGGGCAACGCGTCATACCAGGTGGAATTCTAAGTGGGAAGGCGATTGTAGTACTCCAATAAGGTAGCATTCTTTACGAACCGATACTCTTTTCCTTTGGTGTGGGGGTTTCTATTAGTAGGCGTTTAAATGGTGGCATACGCCGTTCCACCCCTAGTGTGAAATATATATATTCAACTCAGGTCATTCTAAATACACATGTAGCCTTCTACATTTTTTTTGTTTTAATAACTCTCCATATCCCTTGCTATTTTTGCTTTCCTTGGCCCTTTGTTTCATTTTTTTGGGAGGGAATCCTGCAGTTGTAGGGGAAGGGCTCCACCCAGTCATCGGCGTCTTGGCGACTATTAGTACCCCGACGTGATCTAGGATGGGTTCTCGGATGTCAAAGGATTATATCGCATAAAAGGAAGTAGCAGGGATATTTACATGTGGCCAAATCTTCCATGTCTCGTGTGGTGGGCGGTTGAGGGTGGGAAATATAGCCGAGGTCTTTCCTACCGGCTTAGGAGCGCAAGGTGCGTTCGAGGCTTGTGCAGGTACCCATCAATGCATCTCCAGCATTCAACATCCCCTACCCTGATGAAATAAATATTCTTCGTGTTGATCTGGAGGAAAGGTAACAGTACACATCTCCCTTATTTCTTATCTTCATATAAATATATTCCATCTCTGGTTCTAGAAGAAGATCATCATCTCTTCCCGTGCGCCAACATCGTAAAAGGCTTGAGATTATTAGCCTCATCAGGGAAGATCTTAACATGCAATTTCGGAAACACTTTTCCTGCCCCACATCTTTCGCTTCAGGCTAGAAACCGTTGAGCGATCGGGGAAAATTGGAACGTTTCTCGAAGGATTGGGGCTTCCACCCTAATCCACCTTTCAGCCAAGGAAAGACCTCAGGCGATATCTCGGATCCGAGATAATTGATCACCCCACCCTGTTCTCGACAGACATGTGGAAGAGAATCCCTCGTATTGAGGTTTCGTGTTGCACCCGGACCGACGCCCCTGAATACCTTTGCTGACGGTCCCCCGGCTGTAACCCTGAGTCCATCCCTGCGCCGAGTTACATAGCGATCAGACCATCAGCGACAAGACGTGTACCTGAAAGTCAAGTCTCGTTCCCTGTCCATATAAAGAACCCTGCTCGATAGGCCGGGAACTGAAGCCGAACGAACCATAGTTCAAACGCTCGAGCCACTCAACACAGAATCTGACACCAAACTAACCGCATCCGAACTAACCTGTCCAAACTCAGAAACCCCGAGTGGCTGAAAAGGGAAAGAACCTGGGGAGAGTGTCGGGGTAAGGTTGTGGTTATCTCGGACCACGGTACGAGCATCCTTATCCGAGCAACTCTCTCCGTGTTCCTGGCAGGCTAACGAACCGTTTGATTTTACCCCGGTTTGAGGATCATCCGTCAAACTTAGAACAATAACCCTGGATTATGTCTTGCGCACAGTGTGGCTCATAAGTTAAAGGGATCTATTTCCGTCTCTTGATTTTCAAACTCATCTCAGTAATGGGTCCCCTCATGTATATCGACCATGCTCGACATCCCGCCTGAAGTCCGGGCGACCTGGCCAGCGCCAAATTATACCAACCCTGAGACTCGCGGGCCTGGTCTCGTCGTACTCATCGTCTCCTTTCATGTTCTAAGTCTGACGATGGTGGGGTTACGGGCGTATACTCGACTCCATATCACGCGCAGCTTCGGTCTGGACGATATCATCACTATCATCGCCGTGGTACACCTGCCCCAGATACTCCCCAAAAGTCAAATATACCTAACATGAATAATGTACAAGATCCCCGTCACCGGCGTCGCAGCCTGCGTCTTAATAGCAAATCTCCGCTACGGCTGGGACCGCCATATCTGGGACCTTGAGCCGGACAAATTCAAACCGGGTATCGCACTGGGATTCTCTGCATCAATCCTCTTCGCCATCGCCTCAGCCTTCTGCAAACTTTCTCTCCTAGCATTCTACGACCGACTTCTACCTACCGGGCAATCTAAGCTGTTTAAATGGGCCATCCGCATTGTGGGAGGTCTCTCCGCAGCCTGTACAGTGATCTTCACCTTCCAGCTTTCTTTCCTATGCCGGTACCCCCCCCCCCCCTTGTCCCCTCTTCCCCCATCCTCTATCCCAGAAAAAGCGACTTAAAATAATGGTTACGGTTGAAGACCAGCAAAAGCCTACTTCGACTTCATCCCCCCCCTCTACCACCCCCCCTACCCCTACACATGCAGTCCCCGAGCCCAAACCAAAATCTACGCGTCAATCGGCAACGCCCTCCTCGACCTCCTGGTTGTCCTCCTCCCCATGCCGCTAGCCTGGCGCCTCCGTCTCCCCCTCCGCCAACGTCTCGCAGTTATCGGGATCTTTGCCCTCGGTATCGTGGTGGTGATTATATCCGGGCTGAAAACAAAGTACGTCGTCCTCGCGATACGGGATAGTTACGATGAGCAGTGGGATGCGTATACGTTATGGATCATGAGTATGGTGGAGTTGCATGCGAGTTTGATTTGTGCGAGTGCGCCGGCGTTGAGGCCGCTCGTTAGCCGGTATTCGAGTATTTGGGGTTTGAAAGGGTTAGCAAGTTATCGGTGGTCGGGGCCGGTGGAGGAGGTGGAGTTTGTGATGCTTAATCCGAAGGGAAATGGGAATTCACCGTTGCCTAGTTCACCTTTGCCTGGTTCACCGGGTGTGTAGGTATGGCTTGGTATGGCTTGTCAGTGGTTATGTGTTATGATTTTATGATGATGATGATGATGACGATGTGTATTATGTTTGTATATCAGGGAAAGAAAAGGAAGGAAAAGTGAAACCATTCACAAGGTGTCAGAATAGCTCACCGAGTGCTGTAGGACGATTGTGATACGAAGATAGAAAGTCGGAGTCCGAGATTGAAAAAGGGACTGATTGTTTCCGAGTCTTGGAGCATATCTAGCTCGAATCTCAATCGATCCAGCCCGGTATCCAATATGCAGGGAATTAAATCTCCGGCTGGACAGCCCACGGACCCTCGACCTGGTCGACTGACGTGCTAGATAGACACGGCAGCGGGCAAATCCAGATACGAGATCTGAGCGCACGGCATGATGTTATATAAGGTACACCTACGTCAGGCAGGCCCAGTCGCTATCTGTAACTCTTCTAATATCTAGAGATGGCCCTCCTGCTTGCTCTACTCACAGCCCTAGGAACCGCTTACGCCGTCTCCCTATCCTCCGTCCCCACGGAACAATGGCGATCCTTCAACCATAGTGTGTCGGGTCGTCTACACCACGGTGAGCCTATGTTATCCCCCTGCTATACCACCTACGGAGGGAAGCCTCACATGCCCGACCTGGAGGCCTGTGCCACACTTCAGGCAGACAGATCCAATACCACCGTTGTGGCAGATCAATTCGGGGGCTATCTCTCATCGAACTGGGCGGGTTGTCAGGCGACTGGTCATAGTTGTAGTTTTGGAGCGAGGATGCCCGAGCTCATCGTCCCAGCTACGAGGACCTGCTGGCAGGGGAGTGTGCCGTTTGCCTACGTTGATGCGCAGACGGTGGAGCACGTGCAGCAAACCCTGGTGTTTGCGAAGAAGCATCAGCTGAGATTGGTGGTGAAGAATACGGGGCATGATTACACAGGACGAAGTGCGGCTCCCGGTTCGTTGGCCCTGTGGTACTTCTCTCGCTCCCTGGTTCATTTTCTACCTTCAAGAATGATGCTGATAGACAAGGACGCACAATATACGGCCTCCTATACAGTTGATCCAGGACTTTATCCCACAGGGCTGTAGCGACCCAGTCGGAGATACCATCACCTTTGGGGCCGGGGAGCAGTTCGAGGGCATCTACAACTTCGCAGATGCCAATGGCTACCGAGTCGTCGGCGGCGCATTCTTCACCGTTGGTGCGGCCGGCGGTTGGATCACTGGCGGAGGACACAGCATCCTCAGCAACGAACTCGGTACTCCCACTTAACCACTTCTATAGGCATGTCCCCTGTCTGACAGTGCAGGCCTCGGAGTAGACAACGTCCAGCAACTGCGCGCCGTCCTCCCTTCCGGCCAACACATCACAGCCAACCGCTGCCAGAGCCAAGACCTCTTCTTCGCCCTCCGCGGCGGCGGTGGCGGCTCCTTCGCCGTGATCACCGAAATGACGACCCTCGTCCACCCCCTCACAACCATGCAATTCGCCCAAATCACCTTCCCCAACCTCAACGCCGCCGAAAACACCCAACTCATCTCTACTCTCGTCGAGAACGCCCACACCTGGGCTCTAGAAGGCTGGGGCGGCACCGTCTTTGCCACCCCTCCCCTCTGCCTCCTCTTCATGGCCACCGCCCGCCTTACTTATCATGAAGCCCTCCTCTCCCTGCAACCCCTAAACGACTTCGCCAACGACCACAACCTCCCATCCGTCAACCTAACAACCTCAGCAGACTACCTCACCTACCTCCGCGAATACGACAACATGGAAGTATCCGCCCTCCCCCCAGGCGCCGCATTCGTCCTCTCTTCCCGCCTCATCCCCGAATCCTCCTTTGCACCAGAAAACCAATCGGACCTCACCACCCTCCTAACCGACCTCATCTCCCCCTCACCCTCCAGCCCCAGCCTCCCCGTCGTCGACTCCACCCTCCTCTGCTTCACAACCCCCTTCCTCTACTCCCGCACTCTACCAGAAAGCGATGGACCATCCAGCCCAGGAGCAGCATCCATAACCCCCGCCTGGCGAAACAGTCTCTGGCACGTCGTCCGGTACAGTGAATTTGACGGGCTAGTCACACAACCACATATCACTCGCCGGATCTACCGCACCGTCCACGAGGTCATGAACCCGTTAAGGAAGTTTACACCTAACTCCGGGGCGTATTTCAATGAAGCGGATACGTTTGAGCCGGATCACGAGGCTTCGTTCTGGGGCAGAGAGAATTACGCGCGGTTACTAGCTATAAAAAAGGATGTTGATCCGGGGAATTTGCTTAGTGTTTGGAGGGGGGTGGGATGGGAGGAGAGTGAGGATGATGGGAGGTTTAGCTGTTATCCGGATATATAATATAACCACCCCTTACTTTTCTTATTCATATATTATATTATATATTAAAGTATAGGGTAGGGTAATGATAGGGCAATGGCAGGCTAATAAGAATACACCCATGTCCACTTTTGATCACCCCGTTTAGAGGTAGAGGTTAGCTCCTCATTGTATCGGGTTTCATCCCAGGAAGTGACTGCGCGCCGTCGTCGGCGGTTCTCGAGCATGTAGAGCCCTCTAACACCAATGAAGCCGGCCACCCCCACCGCGATGAGAATCATGGTGACGATGAGCGGGTAGCGGTAGGACGGGGCATAGGTGGGTTTGAACAGTTGGCCGGCGATTACACCTGCGAGGTTGGACCAGCCGTTGATACCTAGTATAATCGACCGAGTTGCCTTCATTCACATTTATTAGTCTGGTACTTATAGGGGATGGCAGGGGATGCAAGGGGGACTGACCTCGCCTGGCGTATTCCCTGCTAGCCATACAGCGACGAGAGGACCACCGGCGAATACACCGGCTAAACAGACGTGCGCGAACCCGTAGCGGAGTTTCGGGTTGGATGAGGTAGCCATGACGAGACACCCAACTAAGCCGAGTGCCATCCCGAAGACGGTGTGGAGGCTGCGCTCCTTGAGATGGTCGGAAGAGTAGACGATTATAATCAATCCGACGGTGCCGACGATGAACGGGGGAACGGCCATGAGGGTTGCTTTGACGCCTTCATAGCCCATTCCTTCGACGACGAGGGGGAGGAACGTCGTGAATGCCGTGACGGGCTGCCTTTTCTTAACATTCCGCACAAAAGAAAAAAAAAAGAAGGGGGAACGTACCAACACACTCAAGATATTAAACACCACAATGAGCAACTTCTTCCAATCAAGCAGCACATCCCGTATATCCCGCATCGTAATCCCACTCTCCTCCCCTCCCTCCCTGCCTCCATCCCTCTCCATCCGCCTAAGCGCATGCTCCCTTTCTTCGCCTGTCAAAAACCACGCTTGCCCCGGCTCAACCGGCAAGACCACCACCGCTACTACAGCCAAAAGCACCGTCAACCCCCCCTCAAAAAGAAAAACAGTCTGCCACCCCCTCAACACCCTCGACTCCAAATGCAGCAGTCCATACGCTAACAATCCCGCAAACGCCCCCGCCACACTATACATCCCCGAGAACAGCCCCATCCTGAAACCGAGACTGAACTTGGGATAGAAGAGAGACATGTAATAGTACGCTGTTGGCGTGAAACCCGATTCCCCTACCCCTAGTAACAGACGGAGAGCGAGGAAGGTCCGTGTATTTTTTATGCCGATGTGCGCGATGCACATACTCCCCCAGAGGAGCATGAGGATACACACCCAGTATTTTGGGCCGATGGTGCGGCCGATCATGGCGGAGATGGGCTGGAGGGGGACGTATGTTGCGGAGAACTATCTTATTAGCCTCTTCATTCTTTTTTTTTTTTTTCAGAAGGTGGAGTAATGACAGGGATGGGAGGGAGGTACAAGAGAGAGCGAATTGGGGATATCATTCGGATGGAGATTGGCGTCCTGGATGAATGTGCTTGTAGCCACAAATCCGACGTTTGTTTTGTCGATTCCGAGGAGCTGTGTTCCTGTAAGCCTCCATTTGTTAATATGGCGGGGGAAAGAGGGGAGAGTACGATAAACCCAATAGCCAGAATCAAGAGCAGACAAAAGTCCAGCTTGAGGTTAACTCGTCGATCGAGCGCTTTCTCCGCCTCTGTCAACGGCTCGTAATGCGATACGGCCGTGATGACCGGCTTTTTTGCCTCCTCTACCTCTGTTAGCGAGGGTTTATCTGTCGCAATCCTGTCGTCCATTCTGTTTGCGTCCGTCTTGTCTCCAGTGCTTCAAGAATGATAGCTACGGGAACATCCTGGTTTATATCATTTCCAGTGGTTGAGCATAAAAGGGAGAAATATAGGTGAGGGTGGGGAAAACCCTAATTCCCCACTGTCCGGGGGTGAAACGGGGTCGCGTGCGGGGTGTTCGAGTCTAAATGTGGGGACAGATCCACCGCGATGGGGACACATTTCTCTCTTTCCCTCTCTCTCTTTTTTTTCTCTTTCTGCCTCACTCTTGTTCTCCATTGTGGGCTCTTTTCTCCATCTAGCCATCCTCATCCCCATAGTAAGGGAAGTGTCCCCATGACGCGCCCACGCAAGAAGCTCAACCTGCAGTGCTCCTTCTGCCCCAAGCGCTACACCAAGCGCGAACACCTGCAGGTGAGATAAGATAGCCTACTAAAAAAAATACCACTCAAGCTAACAGAATATAGAGACACGAACGAATCCGTAATCTCCTCCTAGGTATCCTAATATCTAATAGCTAACATAATTTATACCTAGATACAGGAGCAAAACCCTTCTCCTGCCCCGTCTGCGGCCGCTGCTTCTCCCGCCAGGACGTCCTAAACCGCCATGCTCGCGTCCACACTACCACTGGGACGTCCCCATCGAGTATCCCCAACGCCGGTCTCTGTGTCCCATCACAGACCCAAACTCAGGGTCCGACCGTAGAATGGCCTCAGATCTCAGTGTCGGAGAGTACGCTTCCGCTGTACGAGTCCCAGCTAGACGGAACGAGACAATTACCCCTATCAGCCGACCTCTCATCGAGTCTCCTATGGCCAGACTCGGAGGAGTTACTGCATAATATCATGGCCATTGATCCGAATGTGTGGCAGCAGCCGTTAGCACTTGCCCCATCCACCCTAGCCCTGGGCGAACCGGTGGAGTTGATGGGCAGTGGGAGTAGTTATGGACCGTCACCCAGTGAGACGATAGCGGATAATGGACGACAGGCGATTCAGAGTTTGAGTAGTTTGATTAGTGATACTGTACCTCCCTTCCTCTTTTCTTCCTTGTGCCATGTCCTGGGTGAATGAGGGGGCTGACGGAATAGTTTTCCCGGGTGACGGCGCCAGCGAGTTTGACGGGGTTGACCTCGAGATTCCTAGATGGCAGTCTCCATATGTTCTTTGAGAATATTGTGCCCATGTTTCCGGTCTTTCATCGCGCGACGTTTGTGTTTCGGGATTGTGCGCCGCCGTTGCTGCTTAATGCGATTGCGCTGGGGGCGCTCTTTCTTGGGAGTCCGGATGCCATCGTTAAGGTACCCGCTTCCCCCTCCTACCCTATCTACCTTATACAGAGACTAACCGTATAGGCGGACGTCCTCTGGCGACTGGCACACACGGCCGTAGCAACATCCTGGCATACAATGATAGCCCGTCGACGCCCCTCGGACTCCTGCACCGGCGTCGAGCTCGTCCAAACCGTCCTCCTCAGCCAGATCTACGCTGCTCTCTCCAAGGTAAGTACCTCTATCCCCCCTCTTCAGTATCAATGCCATGTCTCTAACGAGGTAGAACCGCACCTTCCGCACAACCAGCCAAGTCTTCCACGGGCTCGGCATCCACTGGGCCAGCCACTGCGGGATGTACGACTCCCCGGACCGCATAACCCTCCCATCCCCCTCCGACCCCCCAGAAAAGAAACAAGCCGCCTGGCGCCGCTGGATCGCCCAAGAAACCACCATCCGCACTTTACTAGGGCTGTACATCGTCGACGGCGTCGTCTCCCAATTCAGCGGAAACCCGACTTTCGCCCGCCACGCCGCAAACCCCCTCTTCCTGCCCAGTTGTGAAGGTGCCTTCCACGCGCCGAACCCAGATACCTGGGTCGCGCAGATGAATGCACACCCAACACCCCGAATCCGCTTCTGCGATTTGTATCATCGTCTTTTCCAACCCCCTTCTTTATCCCCAGGACAGGCAGTAGAGTGGGATATATCGCTCTTCCACCACAAAGTCATATTGGAAGGAATCCGCTGCCTCGTCTCCGAATCAACCCGCACAAACCCGCCCCCCGTTGGGCTCCCCAGCCGGTCCGCGCTCCTCTCCGTCCTCCGTAAACTCCGACATTACATCCTCTCCTCCCCCCATCTGGGCAGCGTAGACCGCCTCACCGCCCTCCTGCAATGGCACACCATATGCCTCGATAGCGTGGTAAGCACAGCACGTGGCGCAAGACGAATGTGCCACCTGTTCAATATCAAACAGAGCATCTTTGGTGGAAGTGCGCGGGATGAGAAACGGATTGATCCGGGACGGTGGGCGCAGAGTCCTGTTGCTAGAAGTTCATTGTTGCATGCGAGTAATGTGCAGGTTATCGCGGCGCAGTTGCCGCTGGGGAGGGCGTATGATGTTAATATTCCGGGCGCGGTGTTTGCGGCGGCGAGTACGTATACGGCGTTTACGTTGGCGGGGGGGGCGAAGGTGTGTTTGCCGGGGAGGGTGGATTGGGATGCGGCGCTTGTGGCTTTGGGGGAGGAGGATGAGGGAGGGATAAGGAATGGGATGGAATGGGGTGAAAGGGGGGAAAGGGGGGGAGGAGAAAGGGAGGGGATGCAGGAGACGTTGGATTTTATTGCGGGGACGTTTGATGCGAGTGGATTGGAAGGGGAGAGGTATGTGGTTAGGGATTTGTCGTATGATCTCACGGCGATACGGACGCTGTTGAGGGGGTTGAGTTTGCAGTGGGGGGTTGCGACGGAGATGGAGGAGGTGGTTAGTGCCTGGATTGAGCGGTGCGAACTTTAGCATCTTTTTTTAAGAAGTATTATCTGTGTATCAACAGTATTGACTAGCAATCTTAGTTGATTAGCCATGTTGGATGAGCTGGAGTAGTGGAGATGTCCCCATCGTCCCCACCCTAATGAAGCTATACAACCCAACCTATAAGACACTCAACATTACCCCCTGGGAATGAGTATGTCGACTATGGGCACAAGCATACCCAGATATCGCCGATATATATAACTTTAACCAGATGGACGACTTCACGTTAATTGCAGACAACAACCCAACCAGCATCCACGCCCAATTCCACCACCTCCGCGCCACCTGCCCCCTCGCCCACACGTCCCAAAACAACGGCTTCTACCTCCTCACCCGCTACCACGACATCAAAAACGCCGCCAGCGATCACACCACCTTCATCTCCTCCGTCAAGGCCGTCGTCCCCTCCGACCCCCGCGGCATCCGACGTCCACCCCTAAACACCGATCCCCCAGCGCACACCCCCTACCGCACCGCCCTCGACCGCACCCTCCGCCCAAAACGGCTGAAACGCCTCGAACCGATCCTCACCCAGCATGCTGAACGCGAGTTCACCAAGCTCGTCTCCCAGGGACGGGGCGATATATGCGAGTTCGGGGCTTCATTCGCCGCATGGGTCGAGACCACCTGGCTCAATCTAGAAGATGATACCGCCCCGCTCCTAGCTGAAACGGCAGCAGCATGGGTAAACGCCTGGCGCCGACAAGACGGAAAGGAAACCTCAGCACAATCGGAGAAATTATATACAATTGCACGGGCCCTCTTCGCCGATCGTCGCCTCAACCCCCGAGATCCAGAAGAAGACCCCGCCTCTTCCCTATTACAAGAAACCGGACCAGATGGGAAGCCCCTCGATGATGAACTCCTAATGTACCCCTTTCACCCTTCCCTCCCCTATAACCCCTGTGAATGAAGGATGTTAATAATGTAGTGGCGCCCTCCGCCAATCCCTCGTCGTCGGCATGGTCGCCCCCCCCATCCTCGTCGGGGACATAGCCCACCACCTCTCCACCGACAAAACACTCCAATCTCAACTCCGGAACAATCCCGCTCTCATCCCCGCCGCAATCGAAGAGTTCGTGCGTCTCTACGTGCCCTATCGTGGGTTTTCTCGTACACCTATCACGGAAATCAGTATGCATGGACGGACTATACCAGCTGGGCAACCGGTTACAATGACCTATGCGGCGGCGAATAGAGACCCGGAGGTTTTTGAGGATCCGGACGAGTTTATTCTGGGTAGGGGGAATATTGCCCAGCATTTGGGGTTTGGGAGGGGGAGGCATCGGTGTGCGGGGATGCCGTTGGCTAGGATGTAGGTCCTTCCTTTCCTTTTTTCCCCCTCTTTGTTGGGGTTTGGTTGGTTGTTTCGTTGAGTGGGTGGTTGCTAATTGTGGTGTAGGATGCTGCAGATTGGGTTGACGGTGATGCTGAGGGAGTCGGCGGATTGGGATGTTGATGGGCCGTTGCAGTTTGCGGGGATGCCGGAGATGGGCATTACGAGTTGTCCGGTGAGGGTTGTTCCGCGTTCTTGATACTTTTCCAGTTACCATAGAGTCAATAAATGGTTGAATTTCACCAGTTGGGGGATATTCACTGCCAAGTTTGGATTGTAAACCTGGCAGTTATAGATGGGTGTGAGGTTTCGAGGAGACAAGATATATTATTCCATTGTGAATGAGTCCTAGTATTGACGGACTAAATATCATGACGAGCATATTTACTCGCCATCCTAATCCGTTTCCCATAAATATACAAAATAAACGGATACGGAACAAAAAGAACACACAGACACCCCAAGAGCGTACACGCCCATCCCACACCCAGGTTATGAAACATGGCCGTTGCAAAGAGCGGAAACCCCGCCCCAAACGACGACCTCATAAAGTCATTCCCGGCCAGCGCAGAGGCCGCATACTTGGGATACGCATGTGCAAGGTACGTAAAAATACTATTAAAGATCAGACACCCCCCGAACGCAAACAGCATAGAGGCAATAATAGGGACGATCCAGTGGACGGAGGCAAAGTTGCCCGTCCACCCGAACCAGAACATGGAAATAGGGAGGGCGAATGCTCCCACGCACGCGGGAGGGAGTTGGTACTCCGGCTTGATGTTCCAGTTTTCGTCAAAGTGGCGCGCTTGGTATTTCCATTTCCAGTAAAAATAGGCTGGGATGGTGATGCAGCAGGTTGAAACCAGGATTCCGAGGAAGGCGAGGCCGACTTCGCCTGAGTTGAAACCGTGGAGTTCACCGAAGACGATGGGGAAGGCTTCGAACCAGATGTATAGGATTCCGTAGATGAGGGAGATATACAGGTTCATGAGGAGAACGACTGGCTCAAAGAAACAAAGTTGGAAGGGTCGGACCAGGGCTTCGAATAGGACGTCCTAGGAAACAGTTAGTACTTTACTGCATGCCCCAACTCACGGTACATACCCTAGGATTCAACTGCCTCAGCTCGATCTCCGACTCGGACATGTAGTTCGGGTTTCCGGTGATCCTTCTAATTCGACGCGCCCTCCGACACAGAATATTCGGCGCATAAGTCTCCGGCAGTAGAAAAAACAGAACAACGAGGGCAAACCCAGACACCCAGACTAACTGCCAGATCGTCCACGTCCATCCTTTAACAGGAGCGGCGAACCCACCAACCAGGGGCCCGAGAACAGGGGCCGAGATTGCAAAGCAACCCCATATCCCGATCATATAGTCTCGAGTTTGGGGATTCCAGATATCTCCCATGGATGCGGCTCCAGTTGCAAGACAGGGGGAACCAATGAAGCCAGTGAGAAAGCGAAAGGCGAGAAGCATTCCAAAATTCTTGGCGTAGATGACGGCAAATTGGAAGAAGACAAAGACGACCAGTGTCAGGACATAGGTCGGACTTCGACCAATACTCGGCAGTTCTGAGAGGGGTGACCACACCATAGGACCTGGTATACTGTTAGACACTCTCCAGATACATAGCCAGAATGGAGATCCCTACCGAGACCGTATCCAAAGACAAAAAGTGTGAGACCAAGGGTAGCAGCCACATGACTGACCCCGAACTGCTCCGAGACACCCGGGATACCAGGAGTATAGATGGCAGACCCGATATAAATGGCAAATGTGAGGAGCCATATCTCACAGCTAACCAAGAACTTCTTCATGGTACTCCAGTTTTGCGGATTCTATGCTCATATCAGCTCTGGCCCAAAACAACATATCATACCAGGAAAGAGGGAACAGGTATACCTCACTATCGTTCGACCCTCGCCAGTCAACAACAATTGGCTCTTCCCCAGTCCGTGTTGTTACCCGAATGGCCCGCTGGCTCCCATCTAGAGTAGATATCGCGGATTGTCGTCGGGTGGCTCGGGAAGCCTGGGACATAACGGCATACAAACCCCAGGTAGGGTCTTCTTCCTCGCTGCTCTCTTCCGGTGCTAACATCTCCTCATCCTTGGCCTCCGGTTGCACTTGCACCTTGCGACATTCCTGGCACCGAGAATGTTCCAGCTCTTCGGGATATGGGAGAAGTCGCTGGCCACTGAATATGCGGATGAGCTTGCCAAAGGCGGAGTCGCGAATCGTCTCCATTGTCCTGCTGGTTGCATCTACCGTGATCTCCGTTATTCATAATTTGGGAGAGAGGTAGGAGGGGAATGGACGCCTTTTGTCTCCTCTCACAAAGCCTAATCAGTCTAATCCATCATACGTTCGGATTTGCGGGAAAGGCGCAATTCCGTATATCCGGTGGAGATCGGCATCGGTCCATGCCATTGAGTTTAATGCGTTGGCCATTCATAATGCAGAATTTGCCTTGGGCTCGCTTATTCATCCTGCGCTGTTTAGAATATATCTCTGGATAGCAGTGCATGCTGGCCTGTTCCAGGCCTTTTCGGTGCCAGACGCAAAGCCGATATGACGTCATGACTAGGAAACCGCACGCCCGTCGTCCATAGAGCATAGAGTTCATACAGTTCATTTGTGCTGTTTCTACTTGCGGGAGTTTGGTGAGGCATAATGTTCAGATATCTCCCGAGGCGCTGAAGTACGTCCTTTGCTTTCATGGTAGTCTCATTATCTGCCCTCACGGGGTGTTCCTGTATCCCATCAACGCAAGCTGGCAGATTTCCTCCGCCATCTCAACCTTCCTTTCTTTTATATACATCTTCCCCAGGTTCGTCTGATGGTCTGAGTAGCAGGGTGGTCGGACTCGCATCCCGCCAAGGCAGTAGAATACAATTCGTCCCCCCCTTTGAGCTTTCCGCCACACACCCGTATTTATCCATGATGTCAGGGCAACTAGGTACGCGTAAATCAGTACCTAACCATGATCGAACGCTGTAAACAGAGACGCTGGCTGGGCTGTTTTTCCCTCCCCGAGTCTTTCCGTTCTGTCCTTTGTGGGCACCGTGGTGGCTAACCAAATGGGTGTTTCGTCAAGCACCAAGTGATATGTCGACCGCCCTAGTTCAGCCGGGGACGAGGCAGCATCATGATGAGTAAGGCCGGTCCGATGTTGGGTGAACGTCAAGTTGACAAGATTGAGATATAACTGTGTAATGCCCATGCAGCCCGGAATTCATTCCCGAAGCCAATTCAAAACGGAATATGAGTCAAGTATAGCAAGGACGTTTCTATCACGCCATAAATATTCGGTCTTCCACTTCCTCGTCGTATTTCCAGCTCGGCGTTCAGTTCTACTACCAATATATACGCACCTTGGTGATTTATTCATCATACACCTCCCTAAGCCAATCTTGCATAACAGCTCTACAAGCAAAACCAGAGAGAGGGACTTCCACGCTCGATATCATGGAAGGCCGCTGGACTGAAGATGAAATATGGAAAGGTTTGTTTGGCGAGGTAGTGCCCCCAGATTCAAATTCATATTCAGACGCCGACGATGAGGACATGGGATTCGGCGATGTTGAAGACTAGCTGTCGGCACCGCCGTCTTTCACACCGATTCCTCTGAACAGCAGCTTCCCATACTTGGTGGCGGGGCTCCGAGCCAGAGAAGACTGGGCCTACCAGAAGAAGGCCTGGGGCAGGTCGAACCTACCACTAGACTCCCTGGTCGACATGATCGGCCTGGGGGCGGTCAAGGAGAGATTCATCGAGATTAGCACATGGCTTGCTACCGCCGACCGGCAACTACTCGATATCTCCAAGGAGAAAGTCGGCGTGATATTCGTTGGTAATCCTGGGACTGGTCAGTCTGCTCCTTCCTCCCACTGTCCTTTCCGTAAGAAGAAAGAGCTAACCACGATCCAGGTAAAACAACGGTTGCCCACCTGTACGCCAAATTCTTATACCAAGCCGGCGTGATTCATTGCAAGGATGTCACGACGACTACAGGCACCCTTCTGGCGTCAGAGGGCGCCCCGGGGGCCCAACGACTACTCAATACTTTCAAGTACGGCGGAGTCCTCTTCATCGATGACGCCCACCACCTCGTCTCTGCCGGCTCCCTCACCAAAGCAGCTGGTCTCGATTACCTGCTGTCGCGAGTTGAGGCACTCAGGGGAACGGTCGTTTTCATCTTCGCTAGCCACCCCAAGCAGATGGGGGCCCGCAAGGGCCACAACGCGGCCTTCTCAAGCCTCATTCCAACGACGATCCGATTCCCGGACTACCAGGACCCCGAACTCCATCTCCTTCTTATCCACGAGCTGAGGTCAAAGTTTGGCCCCAACATGAGTGTTGAGGGCGATCTCGACGGTCTTTTTATGCGGATCGTCGCGAGACGCATCGGTCGTGGTCGCGGACGACCTGGGTTTAGTAATGCCCGAGAGGTACAGAATGGGCTATCCGCCATCCTCCGGCGACAGGCCAACCGGCTTTTTCGGCAAATGAAGGAGTAGCAGTCTACGGATGATTTCTTCCTAAGTCAAGATGACCTCATCGGACCGCCGCCCGCTACGCCTTTGTCGCCAGCAACGCGTGGAGGAAACTGCAGCGGATGGTCAGGTTGCAGAAGGTCAAAGACGCAGTCGACGCCCTCCCGATCTTGCGTAGGCGTTTCCAGTGTTCTATCCGGGCGATCGGGCGTGCAGAATAGGGTGAGCGTTCATAATAGGTGTGAATTGTTTCCGCGGAGCAATCTGGCGCAAACGTGGTCTCGAGTTCCGAGTCTCGAACCAGGTCTGGAAGTTTGACACTCATGGCGAATTAGACATGAGTCGTACATCTGCCCCGGGGGAATTCTTTTCCACGCTGCAATGAGAATATTTCCTTCGCCCAGGCCAAAAATAAACGACGCCAAAGGCTGCTGGGAAATGGGATGAGATGAACCACGCAAGGCTGAATTCTGATGGCAGTGCAAAATGTTTACCCTGCGTTTAGCCTCGTGGAGCCCAAGAACCATCGCTTTTCTTGCTGTTCTCCTGTCATCGAGAATCACAAATGCTTCCTCGATTTCAAAGTGGATAACGAGTCCCAGCGATGGCCGACCCCTTTTCGATCATCCAAACAGTCGATGTTTGCTTCAGGTCAGTCAACCAGGAGATCGTAGCCAATAAACGCAGATAATTAAAATGAACTTAGATAGGGAGCCGCCTTAGTCAAAGTATGCTCAGCCTTCCGCGCCGCAGAGACGGAGGTTACCGAACGTCTCCTTCTCGTGAAAAACCTTTGGCTGCGCTCTGAAGTCCAGCTGAGAGTCGTCAGGGATATCGCGCATACGCTGGACACACAACATCAAAACATCCAACTCGAGACGCTCGAGCTACTCGTGAGCAAACTGAAGATTGCGGTCAGCAGTCTTGAATCCGCTGCAAAGAACAAAGACCTCAGCGAGGAAAAACGTTCCGTACAGCGGTGGAAGTATGCGTTCCTCCACCAAAAGATCGACAAGGTGCTTCGGGATCTCAAGACCTGGCAGCGGATGTTCGACCCGTCCTGGTACCTGATCATAAAGGCAGCCACGCCCCAGATCGATTCCGAGCTGAGAACACTAAAGGGCACTACTTCGAACAGCAAGAGCTCCCTAATAGCTCACGCCCAGTCTTTGAGGAAGGCACTAAACCCGGACCCGGCAAGCAAGGTGCCCGTCTTCCTTCCCGAAAATGGCCTCGGGTCTCTGCATCTCCAAAGCATCCCCCGATGCGCCGCGAAAATAGCGCAGAGGGGAAACCCTGACAAGGCTCTCATCTTCGAAGAATTCCAGCTCGTTGAGGGCCTCGACGCAAGACAGGTCGAGAAGGACCTCCGCGATCTAGCGAGGAAACTGATCCACTCCAGCCCACAAGAATTCGGACTTCTGAATTGCAAAGGTGTCGTTCGCCATTTTAGTGAGGAGCATCCAGATCCCTCCAAGCTAAGTTCATTGACGATCGTCTTCCGAGCGCCATCCAACTATTCCCAGCCATGTAGCCTCTGGGGCCACCTGGAGAATATGCCACCCCCGGACTCGCTCTCCGATCGTTTTCACCTTGCAAGTAAGCTAGCGAGGGCAGTCAGCTACGTCCACACATTCGGGTTCGTTCATAAGAATATCCGACCTGAGACAATCCTACTCCTGACGACCGAAGGGTCCCTCCTCCCCTCGCTGTTCCTTGTCGGGTTCGATGACTTCCGGGCTGCGGACGGCAGGGCAGCACGGAGAGGGAGTGTGGCGTGGGATCTATGTCTCTATCAGCATCCGAACCGTGTAGGCAGCGTTGCACGGCAGGACTATGCAATGCAGCACGACATATACAGCCTTGGGGTCTACTTGCTGGAGCTGGGCCTGTGGGAGTCGTTGATCGTTTACAATGACGAAGGGGTTGCGACCCCATCTTGCATAATCGAAAACCGGAATACTGACCCGGGTGGGTTCAAGGATAATCTCCTCATGCTCTCTCGGGGGGAGCTGAGATCCAAAATGGGCAGCATGTACTCCGAAGTCGTAGAGACTTGCCTCACCAGTTTGGATCCGGGGAATGTCGATTTCGGGGACGAGAGTGAATTTCAGGATGAGGATGGTATCCAGGTGGGGGTCAGATATATTGAAAAGGTTAGTCCTCCCCCTAGATATTTTGTGAGAGGGCTCATCACTTACTGGAACAATTAGGTTACTATGCGCCTCGACAGCATCTTTGTTTAGGGGGGCTCAAGCCTTCTTTCGGTTATCCAAAAATGACATATATACTCCCAACGTGAAATAGTACGAGGAACTCCAATGCCTCAAAAGGTATGTACAACAACATGCTTTAAACTAAATACCCAGAAGTTCTCCATGCCCAATGTATGCGAAGACCATAATAGATAGGTCTCGTCCAAAAGAATATATATACGATCCTTACGTTGGCGCCAGTAGATGCAACGACCTCTCTAGAAGGTGACCCATTATTGCATTTACGAATCCTCTATGCCCTCATCGACCTTCAGTCCAGGGACATACTCAGGAGCCAAGATGGTCCGAGCAATCCTTACCCTCAAAATATGCAGGCAGTGCCATTCCGGGCCGAAATAAGCAACTCCCTCGCGTAGGGGTTCGCTGCAGTAAAAGCACCTTCTAGCCCCGTTTCCCAGGCTCTCACTGCCGCTTGCCACGGTGAAAGCGCCCAGGATGTGGCACCGCTCACAAGCCAGGCACCCAGGATGCCACGCCTGTTGAACAAAGGATGTATCATCTTCCAAGCGTTGAAAATAGCAGGTGATATTCACCACCTCACCGCAGGTACTGCAATGGTCTGCTGATTTCAACTGCAGCTGAGCTAGCGCTCGCAAATGATTCAGTGGGGATCCGGTCCTTGGCCTTGCGGAAATTTCGTTTAAAAAGCCGGAAGCCCGCTCATTGGTTCGAAGGGCCCTTTTGAGGGCAACCCCGATCAGGGACCGATGCCGGGTTGATACATCCTGGGATAGGGATTGTAAACTCGGGTCTCGTCGCAATCTCAGAGACAGGGATTTTGACAACAGTTTGGCGAAGGATTCACAGAGTGCTAGTCATTGTTAATAGAGAACGGGTTAGTGATAATCGGCCGCACCTACCTCTCAAACCTTCGGCGGAGTCTCGGGCACGAGCGGCGAATAAGCCCTTCACTAAGCTCTCGAGAAGATTCACATACCTCCCCACGAGCTTCACTATAGAAATAATATCCCCTGCCTTGACATATTGAAGCAATGTTGACACTTCCTTTTCACCCCTTCTCATATATGATTTGAGAACTCTCTGCATCCGGAATAGTCCTTCCTCTCGCTTCTTTAAGCGGGAGTACAAAGGTTCCCAGCTTTCATAGTCCAGCTTTCGCAGCATACGACTTAAGTCAGGGATCTCGTCGAAGTTGTAGTTAATGATTATGATGTTGAACTTTGAATATATCCAATAGCATTCCATATGATGGCGCTCGGAACTATCCTCGAAGGTCTGATAGCGAGGATCTAGAATAGGTAGGGAACAAGCAGAGCAGTTGAGATTGTCGCGTGTGCAATGATAGAAGGAGCATGACAGACAGCTCCCAGTCGCCTCGACTGTGTTCCCAGTTTCAAGCAACTGAGTACAAGCCTCACATCTCCAATGTTCAAGGTGATATGCCTTGCCTAACGAGGCCTTGTAGGCTGATCTGATGTCTTCCCCGCAAGAAAGGCACGTTGGGGTCTGCTCTCGTTTCGCGTGGCTTCCCTGCCCGCCCATCCCCAGGTCAATTCCCCCATACTCGCTAGAATCGTAGGAACCTCCGGTGTCTATCTCACTAGTGGTGGTAGGTGAGTCTTCGGTTGGTACACATTCGTAGCTGACGCTCGATGGTGCCATAAACACAGCAGCAGGAAGATCCGTGACAAGAGCCACCGTCGTGGTATACTGGTGCCGACTTTTGACGTCCTCAACTTCTCTCGGCTTCTTCTCCTCCGTGCTGTCGGATGTATAAACACTATCTTCATCTTCATCAGTACCGTCCTCGTTCTCACCAGCAGCTTGTTCCATGGTGTGACTCGTTTCTTCATTGAAATCCGTTGTATCGGTGATCTCGGTGAAATTGCTGGGAAACAAGCCTCGAGTCCCATCATCCAGCACACCATCCCACCATCCATTTTCATAGCGGTTGATCACGCGAATGAAGTCGCCTTTTCGAATGGTAAGTTCGTTCTCCTCTTCGGCATCATAGTTGTACCGAGCGCATACATACAGGGTGGCTTTCGCCTCCCGCGGCGCCGGAAGCTCTGTCGGGTCAATAATCATGGAGCAGGATTCAGAAAAGAAAAAGCCTCGGTTTCCATCTTCCATGACACCGTCCCACCATCCACTAACATTTCTCCGATCGAGCACTTGGATGATATCCCCTTTTTTATAACGTAGCATATCCTGATCATGTGAATCATAATCGTACAAAGCCCGCATAAATACTGCAGGCCGCCCTTCTCCAGTGGATTCAATTTGGTGGGGCTCGCGGTCCTTCGGATCGTGCGCATTGTTCTCCTGTGGCGAAGGCAACCAGGTTTCACGATTGTAGCTCGAGACCACCATTGAAGTATTCCCATAATCATCGCCATCAGGCCCCAAGGCCAGGTCGAGTATGTGAGTTGGGCCGGGGAGATGCTCCTCCATCACCAGCCCCTGAAGATCCCGGCCAGCACCGCGGATTGATCTCGCTTCTAGGCCGCGAGTCAAAGTAGCAGTGTCGGAGAGATCGATCAGGTCCCCCACAATTATCTCCGCAGTTGGGGGTTCCTCGGGACGTGCTTTCCCTGCAGTAGCAGCAGCAAGTGCACGACGGTAAGTTTTTGTATTGACCAAAACACTATCAAAGTCGAAGTGCTGGTCCGATAGACTACTTATGGTTTCGGTTCCATCTTGATCGGGATCGCGCGAGTAGATTGACTCTGGCACATCGATCTGTGGGTACATATGCCTTAATGATTCGGTCTTTTTAACCGTGTCCACTAATACCGGTCGGCCCTGGTTGACCAGTCTTTTGATCTCGGTTATGGTGTCCCTGCATTGGTTAGTGGTTCTGACCTTTTTATATCAAGGGTTTGCATACTTACACCTGCAAAAGCTGTATCAGCAAATTCAAAGACGATTGAAGACCATGCAGGCCGTCAAGGAGCTCTCGAAGCTTATCCTTGTTCCACGAAATCTTGGCCCGGCTTCTCCAAGAGAATGACCCGAGCTGGGACGACCGTGCAGTGATAGTTCGGATTTGATCATCCAGACAACTGTACAAAACCATACATCCAGTTAATGCGGCATCCAATGCCGTAGCCAGGTCCGGCCGGGCTGTGAGAAGCTGCGGCAAGTCGGTGTGCCGGAGTAGGAGACTCTGAACCTGGGAAAGGGATGCACTGATCACCGAAGTCTCGGAGCATATTGACACGATGTACATCGGGGCATCCTTGTAGTTCGCCCGAATATTGTACAATGTCTTGGCAGTGGAAGAACAGATATTCGAGACATTGATCTGCGCGCACAATTAGACATTCTTCGGGGGGGAAACCTTGGAAGAATGCAGTCACTTACAACTGTGGCAGCGATCGGCACTGTTCCTGCATGAATTGCCTTTGGTTATTTTCACCCAATTCCAATCCGAGGATAAACCACACTCACCTCCATCCACATGCTTCGGCACCTCAGCCAAGATCTCCTTCGCATACACCGCTGCATTCGCAGCCGCATAATCCTGCCAATGCTTCTGCTTATGCGAGTCGGCATAGTCACAAATCCCCCGAACCACTAAGTACGGCACATGTTCCACCACCCCTGCCGCCTCCATCTCAAAACACAAAATCCCATGTTCCTTGGCCAATCGGTCCCGGGTCGCCCCATGCTTCATAACCTGGTTCGCCGAGGCAATCGTCCCATAGAAGATCCGCGGTTCCTCGTATATCGTACGGGGCGATCTCGCCACCAGCCTCTCCCTGTCACAACAAGCTCCACAAAGCCTGCTCAGATCCACATGCTCGTAATCTGCCTCGAACAGTAAATCCTCCTCGAACCCGGGACTATAGAAAAATGATATCATATCCGGGTGCCGGGCTGCCGCTCTTTGCCTTTCCTCTCCGCTCATCGCACCTCCTCGCATCCGATGATGCGCGTCAAGCTGCGCAATGGCATTCAATAAGACGGGCGCCGGCTTATTCGCTGTTCCTGTCTGAAGGAATCGTCCCTTGCTCACTGTCTTCCCATAATCGTACGGTATTACCCCACTGCTTCCCGGTGTCGGTTTACTAACCACCACATCTCCGAGACGAATATCGTGTACATCGCTTGGTACACCTCCTCCGATCCCGACGAGGAGGCAGAACTGCAGTTGTGGAAAGGTGGAGCGCATTTGTGTGACAACGGCCGTTGCGGACGAGGTTCCGTATACGCCGGCGGGGAGGCAGGTGATCACGACGTTGTGGCCGCTCATAGTTCCGTATCGGTAGGTGTTGCGGTCGGCGGGGGGGAGCGGGAGGTCGAGGTGGGTGTCGTCGAACATGGCCATTGCGGCGGCCATTTCGAGCGACAGGGCGCTGATCCAGCCGACGGTGTAGTCATTGTGTGAGAAGGTCTGAGGGAAGAGGGACTGTTGCGGTGGCGGTTGTGATGCGTTGGTGATCTGGGCACGGGTTCCCATTGTTCATCCATTAGTGGAAGGAGGTTATTTTTCCGTCTTTTTTATCATTTCGCGGTCAGAGGACCGATTCGAGCGATAATCGAGTCAATATCATGATTGTCTGGATAGGATCGGGGATGAAATTTGGCACAGAATCTCGAGTGAGGCTGATTATGATGAAGCTGAAGAAGAGAAGGAGGCTGAGCGCATGCGGGGTTATCTGGGGAGGCGCGCGCGAAGGATTGGGGCCAGCCTCGCGCGCGCCTGATTTCGAGATATCATACAATTGGCAAATATACACTCATTATTAATAAAAGCATTGGGTTTACTGTGAAGGCAGTATGTAGAAAACCGAGTAAAAATATATACTACGAGATCCTTCCCGGGAAATATATTTATTAATCATTGGGCACACAGCACTTGAGGGGTTGGATAGTGATGGCATAATTGTCTACGTGAATGGCCTTCGATTAAATAATCTTCAAATAAATAGTATAAGTGACTCCCTAATGAATATCCCCGAACAGTCCAACTAGTGTATGGCACGTGAGTGGTGATGGCTGGGAAGAAGCTGACCAGCCTACTATAAAGGGAAGGCTCCGTGACCTGTCCCTTCCTTCCTTCCGTCGTTCCCCCCTTCTGTACCTACCCCCTGTACCATACGGACTGGCGGTCCTCCACTGTCTCTTCATCCGTATGTGGCATATGCGAGACGCCAACGGATGGACGCCGATATGGTACTAACAGCGGAATTGTATAGATTATATCCAGTGAGCCAATAGTTGATTCCGGCTCCAGCAGCCAACGGGATCTACCGGAAGGTATTTCTTAACAATCTTCATGAGCTCCAAAACGCTAATTTCTGAATTCCCTTGACCAAGATCATGGCATGGTGGGCCGATTGTCACGATTAGACGGGCTATGAGGTTCTTCGGAGTGAGCGGATCGGGGCCCTGAATCGAAAGTACGATGACAGCTAGAAGCCCTTCGAGACCTATACTTCCCCGATGAACTCGGCGTGCCGGTGGTTGGATACACGTGCACATGCGCGGATATGAAACACGAACTTGCGATCGGTTAGTTCAATGAGACTAGATTCTACGAATCTCGCGACTCGCTATTGGAGCAAACGGGGGCTCGGTATATTTGCCCATAATATTACCTGCGAGGAAGATTATTTGGATTACCGAGCCATTCGGTTCAAAACGTGTCACGAATGAGGCAGATTCTGGCCATATGGATTGGACAAGAGTGGTCATATTAGATCGCGAAGGATCCCCGTTGACTTCTGCAAATGAATGACTTTGCCATAATATTTTCGCAGCATCACGCCACTAAATGTGAACCTATGCAGCTAGACACCACCAAAAGGTCACGAGAAACGTCCAACGAGCCGGATCCACTGAAAAGAGGCGCAATGTACCATGTCTGACTGAATTTTATCCCCAAAGTTAACCCTCGTTTGATCTCCGATGTGTCATAAAACTGGTCCATTTTGAGCCAATTCACATTTTCCCGCATCGTAATCTTGTTCCTGTCATATTGGAGTTCATCGCCTGTGGTCGATGCGAGACAGAAATCAGTCTCATCGACTCCTCAGAATAGAGGAAATAGCAATTCAGGCCGCAACTTGCTCTCACGAGTTACCAAATAATTGATACCAGTTACGACTAACAAGACACGTCTCCAAAAAAGCAAATAACTACCATCAACGCCCTTTAGAATCTGAGCGGGACAGTCTTCGGGCTATTCTCTCGCAAGATCGCGAGCACCAACGAGGGGGAGTGCTATGAAATGCTTGATTACGAGCAACTAAACTTCAAATCTATTGACAAACCAGCCGCACTGGAGATGGAAATTAACATATTCAATACTTCAAGGCTCTGATATCAACTTTCACATTATAGGTGATTTGCCATCAGACCGGAGTCAGGCTTGAGATGGATACTATTGCACAAAATCAAGATATACCCCGTTCAGCTGAGAATATTTCCCAGGCCTTGGTGCGCGTGTTTGGGTTCCTGAAGGGGACATGGAAGATCCGGTATGTCGAGGACGCTTCAAAGCATGGTGGAGGGCGAGAATAGGATGGTATGTTAGCACAAACAAGGCCGCGTGGTAGGACAACTCGTCGGGGGACTCCTTGTCGAGGTGATCGGCTAGCGATGGCACTTTTGAATTATCCTCATGCTCGGCACCATCACCATCACCATCACCACCACCACAAAATCCTTGGATGAATGTCACTCGGCTGAAGCCAAAGGCTGGGAGGCTCTCATCCGCTAACCCAATTTGACGACGCTTGACTCCTTTGCAATTTCCTGGCGCAGTGCGCCTGCATTAGCGTCCAACGGGCCCTGTGGACCCAGGGTATTGCTCTTCTTCTGGACGTGTACCTCTGACTCTTGCGAAAACAGAACAGCAATCCATCAGAGTAATTGTTCATTCATTGTGAGTCAAAAAAAATATCACAGTTCTTTAGAGAGAGACGGGCTTTTCATCGCATTGCTGTTTTCGAAGCATTCGGAGAGCCAAGAGTCCCTAGTGGGGTTCTCCCTTAGTTCGTGTTGTGATTGCTGTTTCCTACAACAGACCCCTGCGAGAAAACCAAAATAATGGAAATTTAGTACTTATGACCACGTTGTATCTGGTAGCTAGATCAAGCGCTAACCTCCGGAGAAATTAAACAGCTGAGGATTCACGCGAGCTCAGGGAAATATGAACTTGCAAGCTCCCCCCTGAGCAATTTTGCAATACACTGATTATAGGAGAAGGTGAAAGGAGTGACAACAATGGTGGACATCACGCGTGAACGGGCGCAGGAGATTATCTCAGAGATATATCACCAGTCTGGTGGTTTCCTGGCAGATAACGAACGGGAAGGTGCACTCGCGAGTGTTCTGGGTTCACCGGTATTGGAGGCAGCAGCGAGAGCTTGGACAAGCGACACGCGATTCATTTATGAGCTCATCCAAAATGCCGAAGATGCATCCTATGACTGTGCACTCTCTCAAAAAGAACGTCCAGATCTTAAATTTTACATCTACCCCGACCGCGTCGTGGTTGAATCAAACGCGGATGCCTTCGACGAGCGCGATGTTCGAGCGATCTGCAGCGCCGGGAGAGGGACAAAGACGGGACAAATCGGTGAAAAGGGGATTGGCTTCAAGTCGGTCTTCAAAGTTGCCTCGAAGGTCATAATCCAGTCCGGACCCTTCTGTTTCTCATTCCAACACCGAGCTGGTGAGAATGGCCTGGGGATGATCGCCCCCGTCAACGAAGCCCACGAGGACCTCCCCGAAGGCGGCCCCAGGGCCTTCACCGTGCGCACTCGCATGACTCTTCTTAGCCTGCAGCCGGAGCTATATTCAAGTATTTACTCTATGGTAGAGAAGCTCCCATACTCGACTACTGCATTCCTCTCGAAAATTGAATTCGTCCGGTTCAATTTTTCGGATCCAAAATTGCCCATGGAGTCCGCAATTTTCACCCGAATTCTTGCACAAACCAAACTCTCTTGCGATAAGTATGAGAATGACAAGATCAAAAGTCATAAATTTTTCTATTTCAACAGAAAGGTACCTGGGCTCCCAGGGCGAGAGAGCCGTCCGCCCCCACAAGAGGCGGATATCATTCTGGCATTTCCACTCGACAAGCAACTCGAGCTCAATACTCAGCCTTTTGCTCATGCCTACCTTCCCTTGCGTGGACACGGGGTTAACTTTCTCATCCAGTCCGACTTTGTGACGCGGGATAACAGGGAAGAGCTGGCCGACTGTCCTTGGAACGACCATCTCATGAGCCACCTACCTTCAGTGTTCGGCGCTGCGCTTGAAGTGGTTTGCCGTAAGCCCGATTTGGAAACCTCTTGGCCTCGGTTTCTCCCACTCAAGGAACTCCAAGAACCGTATTGGTCGCAGTTTCGGGACACTGTGCTAAAAGACTTTAAGCATCTTCGTCTCTTCAAAACGAGGAGAGGCACGTTGAAATCCCTGGACGAGGTGCGGTACCTGCTACCAGAGCACTGCGACAAAAACGGTGATCCTCTGTTCGGTGACTCTGATGAGGATATCTATCTCTCTTCACAGTATGCCGAATCGTACGACCTTCTCAAACCGTTCGGCCTTCAGCCTGTCTCATCCCGTCAACTCCTCGACAGATTTTGCTTTTACCTTGAAGGTCCGCAGCCAAGATTTCTACATGACAAGAAAGTATGCAATAGCCACTGGCATGCTCAGGTGGCGCTCCTCTTGTCGTCATGGATGGACTCCCCTCTCGACTCCATAGCGAATGAACTCAAATACCTTCCGCTTGTTCCTATACAGAATGTGACCCAGCCATCCCCGTCTTCGTCGCAGGTCCTGAAAAGCCCAAGACTTGCGGATATCTACTTCCCTCTCGACAGCGGCGGCAATGAGATTCCAGACTCCTTGATAGACTTGATCCCATTATCATACAAAATGGATGAACCGCGCAAGCAACTATTTTCACGCCTAGGTGTCAAGTGCGCAGATCCATCCTTTGTACTGGAGAAGATATGTGAGCTCAATGAGAGTAAACTACGAACTCCAAGCCTTCCCCAATCAATCAGCAATCTCCGGTATGTATTCGCCGTCAAGCCCGATTGGGAGTCGGTTGATCCTCGATGCGTACTTCTTTACGATCGCGATGGAACGGTCTCCGTGAAGACATCTGATATCTGCTTCTCCAATGCCATGTTGCAGGAAGCTGTAAAAAGGGTTGCAGGTAGTGGATTCGCTACAACCCAGATTCGGTTCCTTCATCTTGATTATACACCCCCGTTTCGCGCCGATACGGATTGGATAAAATGGCTCCAAAAAGTAGGGCCGATCCGAAGGGCACCGAGGCTGGAGACCCAGGGTTCACCAGCCCAGCCATCCGATATCCTTCGGAATGTTATCAACTACGCCCCCAGCTTTTTGATCAAAATACTGCAAAAGTATTGGGATATCTACGAGGAGGAGCTGACCAATGCATCCCCCGGCACTGTGTCGGCTATCAAGAGAGCAATTGTACCTGTTGAGTCTGGCATGGCGGCCCTTGAAAAGTCCTTCTTAGGTACATCAGGACAGAGGGCGATATGGTCTAGCCCTGAGTTGAAGGGCAAGTTTCCTTTTCTGTACGTTGGGACCGGATGGCAGAGCGAAGACCGGACTGAGTGGAGATTTCTCAGCCGATTTGGTGTTACGACGACAATCACGACGGACTTCCTGGTGGCAAGTGCTACAGAGCTCTCACGCGTGTTTCCCAGGCGACATGCAAAAGACGCCTTTTTCGGGTTATACGGTTTGCTGACGGCCGATTCCTTCAATGAGTTCTGGTGAGCAGTCATACTGATACATCTCTGATACTTACGTGCATGCATCAAACTAAGACTGTTTCTAGTGCTCAAATGTCGGACACTGACCTATTTATCTACATACCCCAGTCGGGAACAGATGATAGACTTGTTCGACCATCGGACTGTGTCTGGCATGGCGATGTCTCTGGCACTAAACATGTTTTGGCGTCTCACGATGCTTACACACAGAATCTTAAGGTGAAGAGTCTTTTTCAGGCGGTTTTGGGCAGTCAGGGTGGGGAGTGGGTAACGAAATTGTCGATTCTGAAAACAACGACGGACGTAGCCCTTGATTCCTTGTATGAGGTTTACAGTGGAATCACGGGAGGCCTCGAGCCTGGCCATACGAAAGCCATTCAGTAGGTTAATATGGAGATCATGTGCCGGTGCATCACTAATATCGATGCTTTAGCGATGGGTTTGAAAATGGCCAATATATTTATATTCCGCACGAAAATATCTGGCGCCCACCGAGCTGCTGTGTGTGGAGCACTCGTCCACGTCTTGATGGACGATACGGTATACGCCATCACTACCCGAATCTGGGGCATTTCTTTGTCCAGACGTTGGGGGTAACTGAGCCGGATATACCTGGTTATATTGAAGAAATTCTGTCTCTGACTCAAGAGGAAAAGGTCAACACCAGTGAGTTGCTGTTAATTATGCAAAAGCTCAACAACCTTCATCCCACCGCGGATGAACTTAGCCTTCTGAAGTTCGCTAGGTTTATACCACTGAAATGCAAAGCTACGGGTGTCACCTATGTGACGCCTAATTCACAGTTCTTGATTATTGACGATACTCGTCTTCAACTTGACCCAGAAGTCCCAATCCTAGATATCACGCCAGAGGATGCATGCCGCCTCCGACACTTGTTTGCAGCCCTTGATCTCGAGACACGGTATGTTTCAGGGCAAATCAAAGAGACAACTTGTGATGATGCGCTCGAGGATGTAGAGAAATCAGTGGAGCTTACCCAAGATTTCCGCCAAAGGGCCGAAGCATTATGCCGGTACGTACAATATCTGGCACTCCCCCAAATACACCCGCTAAGAGCGTAACTCAGATGCACCATTTACTACGGCGGTATGCTTCCCAACGACAAGATGCAAAGACTTTTTTCAGAAGCAACGGTGTCTACAGCCAAGGGCTTCCGCCGACATTTTCATGTAGGCTATGGTTTGGTCACCAAAGAGAGCCACGAAGGCCGACTACATTGTCGGGAAGTCGATAATTCTCTCCAACTCTATGTTCCCCAGGATAAGAAGGAACGAGCTATCTGCTACGCGACAGAGCTACCCCAGGCACTAGTCCAGTACATGGAGATAGATCATCAAGCGGCATGCGGTACATTTGCCACCATCCTCCGGGAGTCCCCGGATATTCTGGACGGGATCCTCTCGGGGAAAGGTATCATTCATTCCGCGATGGGCCTATCGGATGAGTTACCAATTCGTACCAAGAGCCATTTAGCGTCCCAGGACACAGGGATCAACCACAGCTCGAGCCTGGCCTTGACTCAAGCGCTCGATAGGATGGTTTCAATAGAGCTGGAAGCAGATCAACTCTACATCGACGAACAAAACCAAGGTGAGTATCTTCATCGGCTACATGCTTTAGAGTCGCTAACGGATTATTCCGGACAGTTGGGTCATGTGGGATTCTTTTGGACAAATATAGTCTTACGGGTGTATATTTCAATGAGAACGACCCATCGGCTATCGTATCTAAGTACTTAAAGGTCAAACCCGAGGATGGAGAGCTTACCCTTACAGAAACTGCCTTGAAAGCGGCGGCAGAGAGCGTAGAGTTTGAACAAATGGACCTCCTACTCAGCGATCTAGCTACACAGGGTCAGGTGCCCATAATCTCCCAACCAGTTTTGGAGGCAGCAGCAAGGAATGATATGTCTGGTCATAAGATTATGTGTCTCCTGCGAGATATTTCCAAGTCCCATGGACATAACCTCGACATCACGGATTCGATTCTCGAAGCTGCCGCAGAGAACGAAGTATTTGGTCCCGAGATAACGGCCATCCTGCTCCAATGCCTCCAAGACCAGGGGGAAGAGATCATGATCGCGGATTCCGTATTGGAAGCCGCAGCAGGAAACACAGAGTCTGGCGAGGCTGTGGTGGCCCTTCTTCTCGAGTATCGTGACCAGAGTGGCTGGATCACAGAAGACATCGTGCTAGCAGCGGTAAGGAATGAAGACCTCGGGTCTGAAATAATACGCCAGCTGTTGGAAGGTCCCGGTAATATCCGGGTCTCTCATCTCATTCTCCAAGCAGCCGCGGAAAATCACCACCAGGGTGACGAGATCATAGATCTCCTACTTTCTAAGGATCCTGGAGATATCCAGGTCACAGAAGAGGTTATTATCTCAGCAGTGCACAACGATGAATCCGGCATGAAGATCTTGGAGCGTTTAGTGACTCATAATCATGGCTACCTTGAAATCACAGAGCGCATCATGCTTGCCGCAGCAGAAAGTGAGCACTGCATGGAGGTCACCAACTTGTTCTTGAATCTCCCCAAGGGTAATCTTCCAATTACGAACGGAGTCTTCAAGACTGTAGCAAGAAATGGTACAGGGAATGAATTGACTCGTCTCCTGGAGCTATCGCATTCTGATATGGAAGTCACGGAGGAATTTTTCGACACTGACGTTGACGTGGACGAGAAACTCACCACCCTATTGCACCACGGAGGACGAATCACAGAGCGCGTCATGCTAGCAGCAGCCGCCAGGAAGGCCCCTGAATCTGTGATATTGCTCAAAAGCATACTAGCTAAACCTCACGACCCAGTCACGGATGCCGTCCTCGAAGCGGCTATCGAGAACCCTCGGTATGGCCCTGAGCTTATCGAATTGATACTTGCCGATGCTGCCAATGATCTTCACGTATCCGAGACTAGTCTTCAAGCCGCGGCGAGAAATCCAATAAGCGGGCCGGAAATTCTGCCTTTGCTATTGAAGAATTGGCCAGACATCCGGATTTCCGACGATGTTATCCTGGCAGCTGCGGAGACGGACACCAATGCTGTCGAAAGGCTGATCCATCATATCAACACCTTACCTGCAGAACCAATTCAAATGACAGAGGAACTTTTGGAGGCTATAGCTGGTAATGGGACTTGCGGTGCGACGGTACTTCGCCTTCTACTGGATACCCGAGTTAAAGAGACAAGCCCTATCCCGATTACACAAGCCGCCCTCGTCAATGCGGCGGGCAATATCCAGTGCGGATACGGTGCGATGAGTCTATTACTTGACCATGGAGGTGAGGTTCTTGGGAGCCTAATCACAGAAGACGTCACTATAGCCGCGGCGGGAAATCCGTCCTGGGGACTAGAGATCGTGGCTCTTCTGCATGATCGCGAATATCTGGGCTCCGTTTCAATGCATGTATTTGCGGCTGCAAAGGAGAATATATGGTGTGGTGAAGACATTATAGCTTTTTTGCTGAGACATCAAGTCACAGAGACGGAATCTGGGGGGTTATTATCTCATGATGAGGATCAGGTCAGCACGGAGGATGAGGATACGTCGGAGGATACGAGTACGTCGGAGGATGGTGACTGGTCTGATGGTAATACAGAGGTGCCTGGATCGGAAGGGTCAGACTCATCTGGGGATGCCTATGAGACTGCTGATGATGGATGAGCCAATGTTCTGCACCTTTGCATCTTTTAACGAACCTTTATATAGGATCAAAATGCATGCATACATACATACATCCATCCGTCCATCTATATAAACGGTACCATTTTTAAAGTTATTTGAAGTGTTTATTATCTTAACTTGATGACACTTTCTCGAGTCCATGCTATATATGATGATCTTGGGAGATCGATCATCTCCATCGCCATCCAGGAGGTGCGATCCAATCCCCGCCATATAGATAAGGCATCAATAATACAAAGCCCAGCTCTTCCCCCGCGGATCCGAAATCCTCATCGCGAACTTTGTACCGATAATTCCAGTACGATCAATATGCAATGAAATAATAACCCAGGGTAACGCTTTCTGTTGTAAAAAAAAAATAACCCTCCTAGCCAAAAGTTTACTTGGGCTAGAAGATATATAATTCCTTGCGATAATTTGCCATGCGACATAACCAGGAACTACTACTAGTAGCTCCCCGATTTGCACGAAAGTTCCACGGGTTCGGGACTCGTTAAATTTTAGGTACCTTTTGCCTGGCTGAAAATTGGGTATTAAGTTGGTGACATGGCGAATTAACCAGCATAATTTTATATTTCTTTCCTTCAAGGTTAGAGTACCTTGTTCGGAGTATAGCCAGACCGAGACAAAGAGCACCTTGCATAATCACATGTGTTGGCGCTGCATTATTAGCGCTGACAGCTTCGGCCATCTATTCTGAGGATTCTGCCACTGAGGGAGTTATGTACAATTAAGACAAGAGTACGGAGGAGAATTCAGTCGAAGATATGTCAATATCTAATTGATTGGGGTAGTGCGGGGTATGAAATTAAACAGTGATCTCATATTCTTTTCTCCATTCATGACGAAAAGTCTCCATATGTGTGCGGGTTATTTGACTGCACTCCGGGATTCCGCTGACGATCCACCCGGTCTCATTTTCCCGGAAACACCGCTTTTCTCCAGGATTATTACGGTTATTGGGATTGGATCAAGGCCAAGTGTGAAAAAAATGCAGAGACAAGCCAAGAGATGACGTTATCATTCATTTCGCTTTTGGATATAATTACAGCCGTCGGTTGCCCGTGATTTTCCCCGTTGGAGCAGATTCACAGGCCGCGAGATGCCGAGACACTAATTTTCTTAGTTTCCTGGTGGGCAAATAGGAGACGGCAAGAAGTTTTAGGCCAGCCACGCCCGAAGCTAAGAATAAGAACGTGAAAGCAAAATTTAAGCTTACGGTCAGGTCCTGCTGGTTATTCTTTCCATTTTTTCTTGGTTTCTTTTGACGATTATTTTTACGATGATTTTTCCTTCAATTCATTGATTTATTTATCAAGCAGGGAGGCAAAGAATCTGTGTTAGTAATGGGCCGATTATGACGCCAATTCCACACAGAACCAAGATGAAAGAAGAGGGAAAAGGGAGAAAAAAGGAGGAATAATCAAACTCGGGGTGAGAATAAAACTAGTACCAGGAGTGCAGGATTAAACGATATACGACCAGTCAAGAGCTTGTGACGGTCCCCGAGTTTCCCTTGTTACCGGTAAACGGTGGCCTCAGCCGGCTGCCTGCAGATCACAAAGCCCAATGGCAATTTATTGGATCCAAAAGGGCAGGAGCGTAAAAGAAATCAATAATCCATCATTGGTGGGACAATCTGACACTTCAGAGACCATCCAAGACGATCACCGCATCATGGTCTGGGGACGAGAGTCTCGCGCAGGCAAATCACAATCCGAGCGATAGAAGATTAACAAGCTCGCCGTTCGGGGGCAGTCCGAAGTTCAGCCGATCTTGTTTCCCCTCAGTCCCTTGCAGGCTGGCAAGGAGATCCTAATCTCCTGATGTCCGAGATGCCAAGCGCAGCAGCAGCGCGAGTGGAGATGATTCGGTCGGGGATTCGACTCCATTTCCTTACTCCGTGAGGGTAGCTAGAATCGCTAGATTAGAATAGTTAATTAACTAGTTGGTAGAGATTACCAAGCACGCTGGCCTCGACTCTCCGCCTGGACGACTGTGCAATTCATCATGCAACAATTACGGATGCAGCCAAGCCTGATCTGCTGCCTCTAACCACGGAACCTCTTCTGCTCAGTGTTCACTGACGATACTCGGGGCCTTTCCTGGGTCGTGATTATTTGAGCACAGGGGCCTAGAAGTATACTCCCTCCATGCTGCATCCTGGTCTGTTCCTGCACCTCACCCCCGCCAATAATGCCTGCCCTAGTCGTATATTCTGGAAAATATTTTTAATTTTCATTTTCGGATTGGCCGTTGTCACAGAGAATGCAGACTCCGAGTCCTCATCGATATAAGTAGAACCGATTGACGGGCTGGCCGCGACCAGGATTGTTTCTTTGCGTTTGCTCACCCTGCAGCTCCTTCCTTTTCCTTCCTTCCTATATTCCCTCCCACCTGATCTGTAGCTTCGTTCGTATGTCGCACCCCAATTTTATTTCCTTTCCCCATACCACCATCATATCCCACATCCATCATTAACGGTTTGACTCAATCAAGAACAAAAACCATGCGTGTTCTTGGCCTTGTCGGCCTCGTGGGCGTAGCCCAGGCCGTATGTCCGTACATGTCCGGCGATCTCGCTGCCCGAGCCCCCAACCCGGATGCCACCGAAGCTACCGAAGAGTTCCTCTCTCAGTACTATTTCAAGGACGAGGATACCTTTCTGACAACCGACGTCGGTGGTCCCATCGAGGACCAGAACAGCCTGAGTGTCGGGGAGCGCGGTCCGACACTGCTGGAGGACTTCATCTTCCGCCAAAAGATCCAACGGTTTGATCATGAACGCGTATGACCTCAATCCTTCCTTCTTTCAGGTTAATTCTAACCCATGGTCGAACATAGGTCCCTGAACGTGCCGTCCACGCCCGAGGTGCCGGAGCCCACGGTGTCTTCACCTCCTACGGCGACTATTCCAACATCACCGCCGCCTCATTCCTACACGGTGAAGGAAAGGAAACCCCCGTCTTTGTGCGCTTCTCTACTGTTGCCGGTAGTCGAGGTAGCTCTGACCTAGCTCGCGATGTCCACGGTTTCGCTACCCGCTTCTATACCGACGAGGGCAACTTCGACATCGTCGGCAACAACATCCCCGTCTTCTTCATTCAGGATGCCATTAAGTTCCCCGATTTGATTCACGCCGTCAAGCCGCGCGGTGACAATGAGATCCCCCAGGCTGCCACGGCCCACGACTCCGCCTGGGACTTCTTCTCCCAGCAGCCTAGTACCATGCACACCCTCTTCTGGGCCATGGCTGGCCACGGCATCCCCCGTTCTTTTCGTCACATGGACGGCTTCGGAGTACACACCTTCCGCTTTGTCACCGATGACGGTGCCTCCAAGCTCGTCAAGTTCCACTGGAAGTCGCTGGTGGGTAAGGCGAGTCTGGTCTGGGAAGAGGCCCAGCAGGTCTCTGGTAAAAACGGCGATTATATGCGCCAGGATCTGTTTGAGGCAATTGAGGCGGAGCGGTATCCTGAGTGGGAGGTAAGCCTTTCGCGTCTTTGATACTCATATGACAAAGATTCATTCGGATGCTGACCTGACAGCTCGCTGTCCAAATCATGGACGAAGAAGACCTGCTCCGCTTTGGCTTCGACGTGCTCGATCCCACCAAGATCGTCCCCGAGGAACTCGTGCCCTTGACCAAACTAGGCAAGATGACGCTGAACCGTAACCCTCGCAACTACTTTGCCGAGACCGAGCAGGTCATGGTATAATCCCTTCCCCCTCCCTCCTATATCGCGTCACATTCTAACCGTGACCAGTTCCAACCCGGCCACATCGTCCGCGGTGTCGACTTCACCGACGACCCCCTTCTCCAAGGCCGTCTTTTCTCCTATCTCGACACCCAGCTGAACCGCAACGGGGGTCCCAACTTCGAGCAGCTTCCCATCAACCAGCCACGAGTCCCAGTCCACAACAACAACCGCGATGGTGCCGGCCAGATGTTCATCCCCTTGAACCCTAACGCTTACAGCCCCAACACCCTCAACAACGGCTCCCCCAAGCAGGCCAACCAGACCGTCGGACGCGGCTTCTTCACCACTCCCGGCCGTGCCCCCAGCGGCGCTCTCCAACGCACCCTCTCCGAGTCCTTCGAGGACGTCTGGTCCCAGCCTCGCCTCTTCTTCAACTCGCTCCTCCCCGCCGAGCAGCAGTTCCTCATCAACGCCATGCGGTTCGAGACTTCCCAGCTCCAGTCCCCCATCGTCCGCGCCAACGTCATCATCCAGCTCAACCGCATCTCCAACGACCTGGCCCGTCGGGTTGCCCGCGCCATCGGTGAGCCTGAACCGGAACCCGACAACACCTACTACCACGATAACACGACCGCCGACGTCGGTGCTTTCGGGCACAAACTCCAATCTCTCGCTGGCCTCAATGTCGCCCTCCTCACCTCCGTCAAAGCCTCATCTGCCTCTGATTCCCTTGCCGACCAACTCTCCCAATCCGGCGTTGACCTCGTCGTTGTCGCCGAACACCTCGCTGACGGAATCGACCAGACCTACTCCGCCTCCGACGCCATCCAGTTCGATGCGGTGATTGTAGCGGAAAGCGCAGAATCTCTCTTCCCCACATTCTCCGCGACAGCGCCTACAAACTCCTCTTCTTCAACCTTTTATCCCGCCGGTCGTCCGCTGCAGATCCTCACCGATGCCTTTCGGTTCGGTAAGCCCGTTGCGGCGCTAGGAAGTGGTGCCGTCGCCCTCAGGAATGCCGGTATCTCGACCGCGCGGGACGGCGTTTTCGTCGGGGAAGAGGTCGATGAAGAGTTTGTGGATGATTTGCTAGAGGGTCTGCGCACGTTCAAGTTTTTGGATCGGTTTGCGCTGGATTAGTCTCCTCTCTCACCCTCCCTTTTCCTTATGGTGACTTTTCCCTATCTTGGTTATAATGGGTTATCGCGTGGTAGAGAACGCGTAGTGGATAATATTTTTCCTTTCTGTTTTCGGTGGCTGGAATCCCTCGATTCAACTGTATGTACTTATTTCACTATTGATATTTGTTTTTACCCAGGGTCTGCCGCTTTCCAGGGCTGAACCGGTTGATACACTACAGAATCCTAAATCCTTAATCCATCAGTATGCCTTAAAATAAAGAAGGATATCGATTCTCTTAGACAGGCCATCCCCTCATCTTTCTAGTAACATAGTAATACACAAAAATAACAACTGACCTACCCCTGTAATCGTCGAATGACACTCGCATCCCGTGCACTCAACCCCCTCTTCACCATCGTACTCGGGTTCCCTAAATCCGGGCCCAGAATCACCCATTCCGCCACCGTCGCTCCGACACTACCTTCCTCCTCCCCGTCAAAGAGAGCCTGGTTCCCTTCAATGAATAATGTCGCGAACCGCGCAGCCGGCGCCGGCTCATCCAGATGAACGGTCGTCGTGTTCCCAACGGGGATAGTCACCCGGTTCGGGTCACTGCTTTCCGCATCGTAGGGCCGAGACTGCTCGATGTTGGTCAGCGAGGTGATGATCCGCGCATCGAATGGTGTCATTGGTTCCATGGCGAGGGTGGGTTTCTCGAGTGGTTCGTCGTGGAAGACGACCGTTGCGTTAATGGGTGGGGCCTGTGCCCATTCGAAGTGGAAGCCTGTTACGGTTGTCGCTGGGCTTTGGGAAGACGTTGACGGGCCCTGGAGGAGTTGGACGGTGATCGAGCTGGCTTTGTTGGTGGATGGCTGCCATTTTGTGGACGTGGCGCCGTCTACAGCGGACATTGGGAATTGGCCTGATTCGAACTCGTCGGGGGAGTAGACAGGTTTGCATTGGATGAGGTTTCCGGGGGTGGTGTTGACGCTGCCGATTTGGCGGTTGCGGACTGTTAGGGGGCCCTTGGGGGGCAGGTGGTGGATTGTTGCGTTGGAGGCGGTGCCGACGTGTACGGGGATGGAGGTGTTGGCGAAGCGAGGATCCGCTGTGTCTAATGGGGGTGTATTTTCGGCCCGGTGGAGGACGGTGTGTGTGTAGTTTGAATAGGCGGAGATGGGCCAGCCGCGCCAGAAGAAGGTGCGGTAGGTGATTTGAGGGATCTGAGGAGGCAGATTGGGCTCGATGTAGATGGCTTCTTCTGGAAGGAGGCGGAGACCCAGGTACCCGAAGAGGACGACTTGGTTGGAGCCACCATGGCCGGTCAAGAAGGGGAATGCCGGGTGTGTACCGCCATTAATGCTGGCATCGTCGAGCATTTGTTCGGAGAGTTGGAAAAATGGCCCGCGAGCATAGGGTGCGTACGAATATTGGTGGTAAGTAAATGCAGAGCAGCCAGAGGGGGACACGCCGCCAGCGACAACGGAGAAGATGGCCCAGGTCATCGCCGGTCCATCCGGGGACTGTCTATTGGCATACTATAATTTTGCTGCTGTTAGCTTTCAACTCAAGGAAGATAAGAGAAATTTGGAGAGAGTCTCACGTAGTCCAAGTCGGTTAGCGAGTTTTCGGTCGAGTAGTTCTCATCACTGTATACAAGAGGATACGTGACGAGAACGACGTCCGCCTGTTTGACAAGCGTGGTGCCATTCATCGTCGTATACTCTAGGGTCACACCGTTCTCTCGAAGCACCAAGACATTCTCCGCGATATCGATCCAGGTGGTGTTCTTCTCAACGTCAAATTGCTCGCGGAAGTTATTGGCGTACTCTAGCGTCTCGGAAATAAGAGGCATTGTGAAACCACCCGCATCGACATGATTCGCGTATTCATCCTATACAAGTGTAAGACAATAGCACAATGATTGGGCCAAACAAATAACCTACCGGGTCAGTCATATTCGTCAGGGTCCAGAAGGTCCCGTTTGGCTCAACGATATTAGAGTATAGAGTTGCTACCGAATCGTAGATGGGGAAATGTTTCTTGCGGAATGTCTCCGTGTCACCACTTGTGACCCATTGATAGATCATTGACAGCCCAATGTCGCCGTTCAGATGGTACTGGTAATCCCAGCAGGGACCAGAAGCGGTGCAGTTGCCAAATCGTCCACTGGTCCATGGGTATATCGCTGCTGACTTTTCAATCGAGGTTTGGTTCTTGGAACCTGCGTAGGTAGTCTCGACGTTTGCCTGAGCCTGCGCATACTTGTCCGTCCGGTAATTGGTCACTCGCTGAGCGGCCTCAGGGTGAGACGCCACCAATCCAGGTTGCATCCAGACATCGGCATCCCAAAAGACGAGTCCGGCGTACGAATCCGATACCAAGCCGCCGACTGAAAAGCTATCGACATTCACGGGTGCCCCCGATACGGCAGCAATAGCATTCTTTCCAGCGGTTGTCTGCAACAGATAATAGGTGTTCGCGACTGCGATGACAGCCGAGTTGATAACATGGTCGTTATTGGGCAATTTCCCCGTTGCAGGATCCACAAATCGATCCACTGAGGTATCCGGCATGACAGCAGCCCATTCGGAAATGTGTGAACGCAGGGACTTACGATACCCAGCGCATAGGGCATCAGATACAGCTTGCTTGGCGGTCTGTTGGGGGTGCTCGAAGGCATCCGAAGATGCGGCGCCGACAAATTTCGTGACACGAACTTTCTCGTTGGCAGAAAATTTGACATCGACAGCCTGGGCGATCGAGGAGTCATTGGTATGCACAAAAGGTCTATCCGTGACAATCCTTCGAGAGGATAGGTCGACCTGCTCGGAGCCAGTTAGGTTCGCATAAATATACGCAGCGACATTCTCAATGCCCTGGGGCCGCACGGCCGAATAAAGGGCCCCATCCTCCTGCCCAGCCTCGACAAAATCGGTGCGTACTGCAGAGTAACCATCCAGAACGTTGACAATAGTCCCTTGCGAGTTCTTCGAAGGGACAATCTCCATGTCTACCACCGCTTGGTTAACATGCAGCTTATTCGCGAAGAGTCGATATCTGATTTCAAAGGAGCCCTTCTCGCCCGGCGGAGTCCAGATGTAGGACCACTCGAGAACTCCAGCCTTGAAATCGTAAGTAGATTCAAAACCCGTGATCTCTTTGTCGTCTACGGTTGAATCAAGATACGTCTCTCCTCCCAGGTCCAGAATCAAACCGCTCCAGTGAGGAACTCCGCTGATAACACTCTCCCCTCCGTACTGGTACAGCCAAGGAAAGTTCGATCCGTTCGTCGTCGGTTGGGAATCAAAAAACCCAGCAATCGTGGCAAACGACTGGCGTCTCGAAAATAGAGGCCAACCATTGATCACATCACCGGACACGGGTACGTCAAGCTCAAAGAAGGGACCGACGCTGGACACGCTGATACCGAGATAACCATTTGCAACTGAGCCACGAGACTGGTAATGACCCTGGTCAAGAGCGGTAGTTGTAAGCAGCCAGTTATCCTCATCCCATGTCACTCCGGAGAACATGGTCTGATAGGTATTATCAGAGTGGCCATGATGGCCCTTGAGTCCATTGTCGGTATGCCGTCTCACTGCATTCTCAATGCGGCCATCCTTGCTTGAGAAGCTGCTGGCGCCACCTGTGAATTGAAGCCACAGGGCACAGACCTGAGTAATAACCTGTCCAATCACGGAAATGAGCACAACATCTCGATCCAGAGCTCGAAAGCACACACGGCAGGTGGATTGAGCGTTACCTTGAGATTCATATTTTCAGTGCCTCCCAGGGCAGGCCGCAAGGGAGCAGAGTTGCGATGCTGAGAATTCTTCCAGCGACAAAAAGGGGGAAACCCTTGTAAATATCTCCGAAGCACGGTCAGAATCTGATTATTACTCTTGACACTGCACTCTCATTGCAACCTTGACCTCGTATCCAAGAGTAGCAAGGCGGACGACGATCTGCTGGGCCACTGACGAAGGCCGAGCGACGCCCCGCAAGCTTACTCCGCAGGAAACAACCGGAAAGGGCGCAAACTTTGGATGGCCCGACCGTGGATTCGCGCCTTCCTCCCATTGAGTGCGGGGTACATCAGCCACAAACACAAAACGAAAAGCCCTGATTGGAAGCGAGCAATAGTCTATTACGCGGGGCAGGCCTTGTTCCTGAGAATTTGGCCGATAAAAACCCAGGAGGTTTCCGGATGACGCTGACTTCAACTCTGAGGAAGCCGGGTTGAGGGAAATGAGGATACGAGAGTCGCCACCGGTCCGGGTGGCCCGTCGGGTGGGGTTCGGTGAGGAAACTTGAGGAACAAGAGTTCTGGGTCCATAGTTAGCCAGAAATTCAACTTGAATAGTCTAATATGACGTTTGGATCGGCTGGTTTAAATGGTTCTGGAATCGTCGATGCAACGCTGGCATTTACCTTCCGGGTTTTTAACGGCTCACTGTGACGATGGCATTGGAATGAGGATGAAAGCTTCGCCATGAGGGGTGAAGAAAAGTGGAGCGAAGATTCAAAACAAGAAGATTGATGGGATTTCGATAAGGAAAGTCGAGGAGACGAGAGTCGGAGTTAAGGGATTGACAAAGTGACGAATTGAATAATTGGAGGACAAAGAGCTGGTGTGGCAGCCTCAGGCAACTGAGCATCTACAAACAGTGGCGCCTACAATTTTGATAAATATTGCTGTTATTTACTCCTCTTCCTTAATAAGATCATCGCAAAGCTCTTCGTGTCCTCAGATCATACTTTAACAAACTGCGGTTGATAACCTTTAACAGCTATTTTCCCATCGAACGAAGCAATCACCTCTTACCGGTTTCTATCCTGAAACACTGGTCAGTGCACTCTCACCCATCCATATCCTCACCCCTTCCTTCAACTGTCCCGGAAGCTGACTTTAATCTCGTATTTTTCTTGTCCACGCAGCAGATCCGAAAGACTTAATCTCTTTTGCTCTCTGTTGCGTGGCGACGGGCATCCCAATTAGCCTCATCCCGTTCCCGTTCGGGTAGTCGCCGCTCCAAGAAAAGCTAGCGTTGACCCCGGACTCTGTCTAACGAGATGGATCCAGACTCGGCGTTTTTTCTGAAGCTCTGTTGGTTTCTCAATACTAATACCCGATGGTCCCATATCGATTTTAATCAAAAGGTTCCCTCTTGGCTTGACCCAATTCCGCGCGCGGGGGAGGCCACCCCCAGAAATATCTATTTAAGAAGTCTTGTCATTGCTTGCTACCCATGATGAGAACTCTTTTCCCCGCCAATTCTCCCCAATTGCTTGTTTATTAGCACGATGAGACTCGCCCAAGCTTCGCTTTTGGCTCTGGCTGGAGCACTGCTCCCTAGCCTCTCCGCGGCCACGCCGGCACCGGCTCAGGTTCACAGACCTCCAGCAGTACCAATTGGCCATGGTCGCGGTTCCAATGCCCGAACCGTCGGAAGGCACTTTGAGATCGATGGGAAAGTCCAGTACTTTGCCGGCACGAACTGTTGGTGGCTTGGAAATCTGATGGATGATACCGAAGTTGAGCTAGCCATCTCCCAGATGGCAGATGTATGTCTTCCCTCTCCTCTCGTGCGACAATAACAAAATATTCACCTATTCTACTAGACCGGCTACAAGGTCGTTCGCACCTGGGGATTTTTCGGTGTCAACGACCCCACGAACCCCGGTCAGCCTACCTTCTACCAGGTCCTTAATAACACCCTGTACGACGGTGGATGGGGCATCAACTACGGTCCTAACGGTACGTATACTCACGATCACATCATCTCTAGCACCCACTCAAACAAGACATAACATTTCTAATTATGGTTTGTAAAGGAATCCACCGCCTCGACGTCGTCGTCTCTCTCGCCGAGAAATACGGCATCAAGCTCGTCATGGTGATGATGAACAACTGGAACGATTTCGGTGGCATCAACATCTACAGCAACGCGTTTGGCAGCAACGCCACAACCTTCTACACCAACAAGGACGCCCAGCGCGCGTACCGCAATTACGTCAAGTTCATCGTGAACCGGTACAAGTCTTCCTCCGCGATCTTTTCGTGGGAGCTGGGCAACGAGCCTCGCTGCAAGGGGTGCGATCCGTCGGTGATCTACAACTGGGCTACGGAAATCAGCCAGATGATCAAGAGGATTGATAACACACACATGGTCACCCTAGGCGATGAGGGTTGGCTATGTCCCCCCGAGGGCGATGGTAGCTACGCCTATGCCTGCTCTGAGGGTGTGGACTTTGTGAAGAACCTAGAGATCGAGACCTTGGACTATGGGTGAGTCTCCTCGTCGTCGCTTCCCTTTTTTTTTTTTTTTTTTTGCATGGTGCTCTTGGGGTGGTTATTAATAAATATGCAGTACCTTCCACATGTACCCCGAGTCGTGGGGCTACAACTATACCTGGGGCCACGAGTGGATTCGCCAACACGACGCCATCGGCGCGAAGGCCGGCAAGCCTGTCAAGTTTGAGGAATACGGAGCCCCAATCAACCATACCCAGATCGAAGGACCGTGGCAATCGACCGTGTTGAAGGAGACCCAGATTGCGGCGGACTTCATCTGGCAGTTTGGATCTGTGTTGCCCGAGTCGGGAGTTACCTGGGGAGATGTCAACTCGATTTACTATGGAACGGAGGAGTATGAGATTCTTGGGTTCCAGCATGTGGAGGCGATGCGTAAGAAGCGTGTGAGACGTAATTAGACGGTTTTTCTGTGATGGCTTTACACTGTGAATGGAGAAGGGTAGAAATTCTGGGGTGGTTTATGTAACTTCAGGCAATACAGAAAAGTGGACATTCCTTAAACCACTGATGGTCACAAAAGTAAATGGTTGAATCAAGAATAAGCGATTACCAAGAAGGACGACAAATACAAAAGAGGAGAAAGAGGTCCAAGCTCCGGAATCCCACGTATTCGTCTGCGCTGGCTGCAAGTAGAAAAAGAAAATATACCCATCCGTCTCTGCGATTCCTCAATTTCCTCACTTCTCGAGCTGAATCAGCGCGGCAACCCCTCCCGACGCTCGGCTGGCCCGCCGACCCCAAGTATCATCCTGGAATGTTGAAGAGACGAGAGCACGAGATCCTTGACGGTTACTGAGGGACTCCGCATTTTTAGCTCCCTCTTATCACGAGGTACCTTGCACGGTGCCTCCATCGTGAGGTGGCAAAAGCTGATTTGCGGGGTGCTGCATGGCAGCTTCAATTTCTTTTCCACTACTATTGACTTTTTTACATTATTGTCGTGCTTTTGTCCCCAGACCAGCAAAGAAAAAAGAAAAAGAAGATGAAAATGAAAATGAGAAAAAAAGAATTATCCGGTTGTAGCTGCATCTATTGGTTTACGTGTCTCACCATCGCAGACGCCTCCAGGCCTCCTTCCTCAGCGCAATCGCCGTGTGCCGCGTTCGTTCCATGGCCGACTGGTTCTCAACCGCCCTCCGCAGCAAGAAATGAAGACACTCGTCCATCGTCCCCCAGGCCAAACACTTGAATACCCCCGGACCCTCTGCACCTCTGCCTTGGTCCGGTGATGATGAGCCCCCTGCCGCATTATGCGCCAGCAACTCACAACTCACTTCATCGGCCATACCCTGCAATTGACCCAACTCGACAGGGATGGTGGGGAGGCGGTTGAGCACGCGATGCCGGGAAAGAAGATACGCCTTCCGTACGCTCTCCGCATTATGCGAGGCCACGAACAGCCGCGCGTTGGGAAACACCCGCAACCCCTCCCCTTCCCCCGTCGTCGGAAACTGGCGGGTCAGCAGGCTCTTCACGATATGGTTGTAGTTGGCGTCCGTGGCCGCCTTGGTGGCGTGGATGCGGTCCCGGTAGTCGTGGGCGATGTACGCGCCCCGGACGAGCTTGATCCCCAGCGTCCAGCCCTCTGCTTGGGCGAGTCGCAGATGGCGGGTGACGTTGTCCGTGGACGATTTTAGATAGGCCTGGATAGTGTTGTAGACAACTGGGGAACCGGAAGGCTGCCGGTTGAACTTCCGCATCAGGTCGATGGTCCAGGTGTCAATGGCTGATTGGAAGATCTGCTGTTCTGCGTCGATCCAGAGGCGTGAGCCCTGCACTGCGGCTTCCTTGCAGATCGACTCGATGGCCTCCTGGATCCGCGGAGGAGGGATGGGGTCGCCCCGCGTGAGGGCCTCGACTGCTGCAGGGCCGGCTCCGGTGAATCTAGGCCCCGTTTGTCAGTATCTTGGTTCTCGTGTGGAAGGAATGAAGAGAAGGGGGGAAAGTGGTAGGGAGGCACGTACTTGATGCCGAGAAAGTCCCCATTCCCAATCATTCGCAAAGTACGGAGGTTCCCCTCTTTCCACTCATCGACTGCCCGGTCCAGAGCTTCCTGTTTGGTGACCACAGATGTTACCTGCGGGTCGACGTCTTCGATTTTCGCGATCGACTCCCGTGCATACCCCAGGATCACGCCCTTGAACCCGAGGTTTTTCATAGCCTGCACGGACTTGCGGACCTCCTGTTCGTTGGCCCCTGCGCAGAAATGGTTGTAGATCGTCGTTCGTAGCAGGTAGTTCATGACCGGGTTGTTCGATGGGTGCAGGATCGAGGATTTCGATTCGATCACGTACTTCAGCAAGGATAGGCAGGGGTTGAGCAAGGGGGACGACATCACCGACGTGAATAGCACCGAGTAGACCAGCGTTTTTGTCGGCAGCACCGCGAGTGGGGACTTCTTTTGCGGGGATGACTGATGTAGAAGCAGAGCATGGTGGGAAGCGGACGACGAGGATGAGGCATATCGGAGTCCAGGGTGGAAGAGCACCACCACCGGCCGTTTGGGCCACAAGACCTTTGAATGCATTTTTTCACAAGTACTTCCTATCCTCTATACTTCGAGAACTCAAACCCCGTCGATATGACTTCTATTTATCTCCCTCCGAGTGAGGGGTCCATGGCCACTCAGCCACTCAGTGTTCAGAGCAGAAGCTCCGGCATCCCTGTTCAGTGAGGGTTTAGCTTCGATCAGGCAATGCGGATCTTCAGTTGCCTTTTTTTACTTTGGTTTTCTTTTAGTCACATCGAGTCACTTCCATTGTAAGCCCTCAACGCATCCAGCCGCCTCGGGGGGGGTTCCGAACAGCTTCGGTGTGGTACCCCGCACTGTCACTGAGACATCTCCTTCACGTTGCTATCTACATTTTCCCGCTCTAGACGAGTTTAGCACCATCATTCTCTAATACCAGTCTATTCTTTATCTCTATGCGTATCTATCTATCAGGAGACTCACTTCCTCAAATGCTCCGTCCCCTTTATCATCCCCTCCGCAAACGTCCCCCGAACCCCCTCCTTCTCCACCGCCAGTATCCCCTGGATGGTACACCCCCTCGGCGACGAGATACTCTCCCTCAACAACGCCGGATGCACCCCATCCAGCAACAAACCCGCCATCCCCTCCATAACCTGAGCCATCATCTCCATCGCCTCCCCCCGTCTCATCCCCTCCACCACACAACCATCCAGAATCCCATCCAACGGCACCGCCATCATCGCCATCGACGCCCCCACCAACATCGTCCCCGCATCAAACACCCCCGGCGCCACATACTTCACCTTCCCAATCTGCTCAAATACCCACGTCAAAGTTCCCATAAACCCCCCAGCCAACTCCCCAGGCACCTCCTCAATAATCGTCATCGACATCCGCAACCGGGCCGCGACATTCGGCATCGCCCGCGCAATCACCGGCGGCGCCCCTGATCCCCTCTCTGCCCCCCCGGCCCCCGATCCCGAACCGGCACTCGAATTCGAACTCGCACTAATATACGCCCCCAACTCTCCCGGTGTCTTGCCCCCCAGAATACTAATCACTAATTTCCCAGATACCGCCTCCCGCACGCCTGGTTCCCCCAGGATCTCCTCCGCCAGGAACGGCTTGCAGGCGAGGAGAATCACGTCCGCCTCCTGCATAGCCCGCACATTTTCCCCAGCGCAGGTCGTCACCCGGTCTGCGTCGGTAGCGTACTGGGCCCGGAGACGATCTGCGGAGGAAACGCTCTTTGTGCTCACTACGAATCGCGAGAATCGTGGTGGTGTTGTAGATGTAGACGTAGACGTAGATGTAGATGTGCGGGTTGCGTCTAGAAGGCCGCTGAGGATTGCCGAGCCCATGTTTCCTGGAGGTATGTGAGGAAAGGACGGGACTTGTAGGGTTTGGGTATGTCAGGCCGACTCACCACAGCCAATGAAGGCGAGGGTTGGTGCTGGAGGTGCCATTGTTGCTTATCAATGGGGTATTGAGGTATTTTGGGCTGGTGGAGGTGAGATGGAGGAATGGGATGGTTGTACAAATAGGTGTGCTGGGCTCGGGATCCGAAGCCGAGCATTCCAAGGAGGGAAAGGATGATCGTCACTTGATCCGCAGAGATATCTGTGGCATTCTTATTAAATTTTATTGGGAAATACAATTATCTTACAAGTTAATTAAAAATGATACATCAACACTACATCCATTAAAATAAATGATCATCATTTGAATGTGAGAAGGAAAAAAGAAGAAAAAGAAAAGACAGGGGACGAGCCGCGGATCGAACGCGGGACCGGCTGAATAGGTAGCTTTTGACACCACAACTCTTTCCAAAATATTCACAATGTCAAAGTTGAGGAACTCTCGCGCTTGTATAGCTTACTCCATATAGAAATAAAATAATATAGCCCAGTTTTTATATTATTTAGTTTCCACTATACCAACGTCACCCTCCAAGTAGGAGTGGCTCATCTCTCACCTATTATCAAATGTTGGGAGAGTGGACCAAATATATATTTGGGCGTGACAAGGCAAAGTACACCCTTAGTTGCTAAAATATTTGCTCAATCTTGTACACAACATATGAGGTGGTTTATCTAGCCATTATATTTACATTAAACGGTCACAGATGTAATTCACTACTTACAGAATAAATATGCTGTTCAGCGCTCGTGCTTAGAACAAATATTACGAGAGTGGAGTCCAGCCAAAGAAGCTGTTTTCACTCAATCTATTCACTCCTCTTGGGCGTGGTGACCGGGCTTTTAGGGAAGTGGATGAACTGCGCAGGGAGACATGTACTCGTCTACGACGATTTGGAGGAAAGTAAATATTGCTCAAGCTCAATTAGTGAGTATGAATTGAAGTTGTGGGTGTGTCACATAGGTTACTTTTCCCATTAACCTAGGAGCAGGTAACTGGCTCTAGTGTTGAAAGAATTGCCCGGAACCCATTGCAACATCCCCCGTAGACTAGCTCTATGACCAAGAATCCCCCATCTGAAGCTGTTTCTCAAATTAGCTATGGCAAGCTCATGCATGCGAAGCTCATTTTCTTCGTAGTGGAAGCAGAAGCGCCTCCCCAGGAATTCACAGCCTCCGAAAGATCCCATTCCATGTTCACATACGGCCAGCAGATCCTTCGGACACCAATATTGACCATGTCGCCAGCGACATAGATATCGGTGCTTTTCAGCGGCTTTCCGATCTTCTTCCCCTCACGGTTAACCTGCTGGAAGAAGGTTCCGGCAAATTGCCCCCGACACCCCATGGCATCAAAGTCGCAGATCGGGTCCGAGATCTCCTCCCAGGTCACGAGTGAGTTAATCGGCCCAAAGGTCTTGACGTGCACGTTGGAACAGTCGTTCCCACCCTGTGTAACCCAGTTCACCTGGCTGTCGCCGTCAGCGGCGCCTACTTTAGATGTAGCCTGGGCGCCCATCTTGGTGTACTTGTCCGAGAACAAGGAAAACGCGACGTTGCGATTATTCGTCCGGTTTGCGGCATTGGTGTATCCACTCCCCATCCATGTGTTCTCTGTTAGATCGATGGCGCCGCGAGATGTCCACGCAAAGACATAGCGCTTGGTTTTGCCGAACCGGGATAGAGCGCTGTAACTTCCTGACATACCGCCCATTGGTTCTCCAGAGCCACCGTTGATCGTGTGCTCGTTGGAGATCTTGACCCCATCGTTTGTCATCCCTTGCGTCTTGGTGTTGAGCCAGATGGCGCCCTGGTCCTCTGCGCAGATGCTTGCAAATGGGGCCTCATCGGCTTCCTCGAACGCGATGCCCGTATTATGGCTGCACCCCCAGGAGCTGGAGGCTCCGGCGATATCGAGCAATTTCCCGCCCTTCCCAATATACTGGATGCTATCACCGAAGTGACCCGCGGCCCATCCTTCGTAGTCTGTAACAACAAAGTAAGCGCCGTAGTAGCCGGCTTCCTCGGAGTAGACAAGGTCGCCGTTGAGATCAGGAGATGCAGAGAGGCCGTCAGCCGCGTGGACCCCGGGTCCTCCTAGCCACGTCTTCCATGTTTGCTTTCCGTTAGTGTATCGGTATAGAACGGGCACAGGAGTGTTATCGGGCGGCGCATTGGTAGTCCCCGACGGCATAGCTTCATTGGTCAATAATGCGAAGCCATCATTGTGGGCAACAAGTCCTCCCGCTAGAAAAATAAATTAGCTTGGACATCAGTAAAACGTTTGGCTGTGTACAGTTTCGTACCTTCCTTACCGCCGGCTACGGTGACTGTGGCTCCCACGGCTTTAAAGGTCTCTGGGTTAACTTTTTGAACGTGAACACCAGTTTCACTCGAGTCAAGATACGCCAGGTACGCAGACTTTCCATTGGGGGAGACGGCAAAGGGTGTTCGACGATGATGAGGATAGCCAGTCCAGTAGGCTTCCTTGACAGGATTAAACGAATGTGTCAGCTCCAGTGTACCGACATGCTTCTCCAACCGATTTGCAAGTAAGACTGAAGTAGCACTCTGCACAGCAGAGAGCAAAAAAAGAGTGTAAAGTCCCAACTGCATGGCGAATGGTCGATCACTGAGCAGATCATCTTGGAATGGAGGAACGGGCGCTGGGGCTCATATGTAGTCATCTCGTAGCAATCGCACGATATTCCGCCCTGGCGCCTCCTTGCGACGAGCTTACTCGGCACCGGTGGAGGAACCGTGCCAAGGATCTAGGGCTGGCCTGAATTCTGCAGGAATCGAATTATTTCCCCCAGTGAAACGAAGCGTTTGGAGTAGAGGAAAGCCCGCCGGAGCCTTCCAATTAGAACTGAAACCCCCGGGCCCCTGGTTGGCGCACCCCTGTTTCACCAGAACGGTGGGACATAAAAGGCCCCAGACCTGCCTCATATAAATAAAAACGGCTGTCATTGTTGTTTAAATAATATTTCAAGGATCAACGGAGCTATGGTGGGATCATCTTTACTTGGTGGAAAAGCTTCTGGGCTGGGGCAAAAGCTTCTGGGCGTCTCAGCCTTCGCTCCTTGCCACATTGCTGCTGAAACTCGGTCACCTAGGCCTTTAGATTCTCTATATTGAAACTATGTACTCAGTGAGCGGCTATGGGTAGTCTGCGTAATAGATACATTAATTTGGCGCTCCGACGGTCTCAGTAAAGGAGTAAGGGACTGTAGGAGCCCAAACTCGTTCAAGCAGTTGTCGATGAGGGCTATTCACAACCCGACAATAGCCTGTTAATAAAGAACCCCAATTCTTTTGCTGGCGATCGACAGCTACTCGGGATATATACAAAAGCTCAGGGACCATCGAAAAACACGCCCGGTAGGGCTTGATAATCTGGAGCACTGTCCCGGCTCCTGTCGACGTGGGTGGGTCCCAAGATACGAAGGGGTGATGAAGGAGGTTCGAGAGGATTATGCATGGGTGTTCACGATATCTTCGGGCGTTTAGGATTGGGCATCTTGGATCCCCCCCCCAGGCGCTTTCTCTCCATCGCCTCCATTTCCCGTTTCATGATTCTTTCCTGTTCGGACATTTTCTTCTGTGGTGCCAAGACTGAGCCTTTCTTTCCAGCAAGAGGGTTTTTCTTCACAGCAGAAGCAAACACGTTCTTCGGTTTGCTCGACCCGAAAGACATCGACAATTTCGGAGCCGCTTGAGGAGCAGCCTGAGCAGGAGCAGGCGAAGCAGCTGCAGAAGATTCCGGCGTCGCTGAGGAAGCCTCCTTCTCATCCTTTTCCTCTGCTGACTGTGCCCCCGACTGCTCGTTTTTCGCTTGCGCAGAGGGTTTAGACCCAAACCCAATATTTAACTTCACTTTCTCGCCCTCTTTCCGCTGCAAATTCCTGGCCTCGGGGTCGACATCCTCCGCCTCCTCCGCATTCAGGCGAGCCCGCTCAACCTGTTCCAGTATCTGCCGCTGCTCTCGCTCCTCGTCTCCGCGATCCTGTCGTTCCTTTTTCATAATCGCTTCGCGCCGCCTCATCGCATCCGGACTCCGATCGATATACGACACAAATATACCCTTCTCCGTCTCTTCGACATGGCACATCCCCTCCCGACCAAGATGCGCCGCAAACTGTGTAAGACTCTTCCATTTCGTAGCGTTCATATGGATATGCTATATCCCAATATCAGCACCCCAATCAAAAGAATTCCCATACGCCCCCAACAGTAGCAGCCCGAAACTCACCTCCTTATCTGCAATGACTTGCTGGTAAAATTGATTAATTTGCACTTTCTTCTCGCCATGCGTCGTCCTCAAAAGATCCAGAAAGTTCTTGATGAACTCCTTGCTGTAATCTTCGATGTATTTCTTCGGATCCTCGCCAATAAGCAGTACCTGGCGCACATGGCTTTCGCTCTGGACGTGGCTGCGGAAGAAATCATGTCAGTACGGAATCAACAACCGAGGCAATCGAGGAACGGGTCAACGAGGGCTCACCATTTAAAACCGTTCTCATCGCGCATCTGGCGCTCGCATGCCTGACAGTACCATCGTAGCCGACCTAGACCTTTCTAGTACTTGTCAGCGCTTTACTCTCGCTCGGATCCTCGGTCTTTTGTTGGGTTGTTCAACTTACGGCTTTGATCTTGTTGCCAATGGCTTTGGTGGATCCGGCCTCTGCGCGGGGCATTTTCACAATCAGGAAGAATTAACCCTTTAGTCTTCAATCAGAAATCTATAAGGAAAAGATAATAGCTCTCGGTGGTTAAAGAGAAGGGAAAGAAAGTCGTCGTGGCGAAGATGGCTGGTGACATCGATTACTAATCTCTTCTCGATTTATATCACGTGACTTGTTTGCTTATTCAGGCAAGACTATGTGGCACATAGCTACACGGTCTAGAGGAGCCCTATGGTGAATTCTCACAGAAAATTATCTCCTAGATAGTAGTTAATTAGACCAGACTCCGCCTATCATACCAGCATCTAGTGACAGATTTGCTTTTTCTAACAAGGAAGGACGCCCCTCGCGTAAAATACAGAAAACGTTCAATAGAAACATGACGTCCAGGAAAAGAGAACCAAGCCGGAAATTTAACATTCGTAGATAGCAGTAGGGAGGGAATAGTATTCCCTCAGCCTGTCGTCTGGGCGTTTTCAAACTGCCAAAATAAGGAACCGTACGAGCGTGCCCTGCTAAACAAAAACTAAAAGAGAAAAAAAAATTACATCACATATTCATGGATTGCTGAAGGTCCATTTTCGTTGTATTCCACACGGCTCATGAAACCCTTGCTGAGACCTTGGTCAAGGACAAAGACGACTTTCGATGCCACTTGGGCTCCGAGGAAAACCGCTTCTTCCATACCATGACCACTGCTTGGCGCACCTGGGTTACCAGGCCCGGAGGTATTGGCTCCGGGAGCGTTAGAGTTGCTTTGCTCCTTCCACTCAGGGAAGTACTCTGGGGGTTTCAGAGTCTTGACTGATGTAGGGGTCTGGGAGTGGCCGGTGGAACGGTGATGGGAAATCGAAGGATCCATAGGAGTACCCCCCGGATTGTTGTGGGTGGCAGCGACGAGAAGAGGGTTAACACCGTGGCCGGCAGGATGATGCATGGGGCCCGGTTGGCCTTGGAGTGCCGGGGTATTTGTGCCTCCGGTGGGAAGTGGCGTGGAGAAGTTGGAAGGAATCTCTGAGGTGAAGATGGTCCCGGAGGGCGAGAGAATGAACTTCTGCGTAATTGCATTTAGCAGAGCTTGAGTGAATCCTGTTTGTCGTAGTTAGCGGGGGGGGAACCATAATCCGTAGATAAAAACCACGGGACACAAACCCTTCACTTTGCTGCCATTGCCGACAACAATCAGCGAATCCCACAGGTCGCTTCGTTTCGTTGCATCTGGCACAGCGAGGATGGTATGGTGAATTTGGGTTGCGATGTCGTCCAAAATACCTCCAGATAGGCGTTCTCCAGTGTTCTTCTTGGGAGTGCTGGTAAGGAATCGCTCAATACCGACTTCGATCTCTCTTGTCTGACGGATGTATTTGCCAGGACCAGTCGCAGCGCCCTGTTCGGGCTCTATCCTCACAAATTCCTCGAGTTGGAACGAAGCCCTCTCCTTCTTGGAATTGGGAAGACGGACTGGCTTTCCAGGTTGATCCGAAGCACCCTTCTTACCCGCTTTCTCCTTCTCTCGATTCGCAAGGAACTCGCTGGTATTCCCGCTAACAATAGCGGCCACATCCAGGACTCCCTCATCATCATCCCCTTCGCCATTGCCATTTGCTGCTGGACCATCCTCTCCGGAAGCAGGATTTTTCGGAGCGCTTCCGTCCTGCGTTCCCGTAGAGCCAGAGACTGGTTGGCTGACACCTTGTCGTGCGGTGACTGCCGCGCCGGGTAGGGGTGTGCCTTGGGGTAAAATTTCAGTGATGTTGCTCCGCTTGAGCTGCTCGCACATATCCCGTGAGAATCCCTTCGATCCAAGCAGCTCAGAAAGTCGCTCGGTCATATAATCGCCACCGCACCCTTCCAATGCCATGCCCCTCCCGTGCTCATTGACGAGGAAATCCGTGACAGCCGTAACGTCCACCTTATTTTTTCCAACATCGACCACGGTAGCAGTGGAAGTGCCGTAACCATAGCAGACAGCCAGGGCAGAATCCATAAGGCAGAACGCAGGCGTCTTAAATTTCTCAAACACGAACTGGGTTATCGTCTCCCTATCTCGGGCCGACCAGATTGGTTCAGCGATAAGCATTATCGGCGTATGGAAAGGCGGGCTAAGAGTATTATGAACATGCGTTAGAAGGGCGAAAAAGCATGACCAGTCGACAATACGCCCGTTCTCAATAGGGTGGATGGCGCCTTCATCAGATGTCACATCTTCCTCATAGAAAATCTCCACCGTCTCCTGCTTAGCCTCCTCATTGCCTTCTTTATTCTCGGGTGCATCGGTTTTGGTGCCTTGATCAGGGTTACTGGGCTTTGGTGCGTCCTCTGGTTTCACTTCCGGAGCCTGTGTGGTTGGTTCGGCATCTTTCATCTCCACGTCTTCCTTCGCTGTGTCGGGCCCATTGCTGGCTTTGACCTCCTGTCTCCTCTCGCGAATTTTATACGGCTCATATTCACCCTTTTTCTCAGCAGGGAACATCCGTGTCGGGAAGCGGTATCGGGCGGGTGTGAATGACTCTGGGAGACCCAGTTGCGCCAGGGTCACTTGCGATCCTGGCGCAATTATCTGAAAAAAGAGACAATTAGTATTGCCATTTCTCAATGGCTACAAAAGGGCGGCAGCGGGAATTTTGGAATCCAGTTATACGGACCAGAATGTGCTCATCCTTGAAGGGAGGCATCCTGGATGACCCAGTGTGATGAGACTAGGGGATATTTGTCGCAGCCAAAACGGAGGCACGGGGAAGCTCGTCTGTTCCGCGGTGTTTGCAGCTGCGACCTTTGCGCGCGCGAGGGAGGTTGGGCGGAAGCCCGATTAGGTTAAGCGCCCACATCACGGCCCAGATGCTCGAACGCCCCTCCCTCATGTTACACTTGGTTTTATATCACAAGTGGAATTCTGAGGATATTTCAAACTAGCTGGAGGAAAATTAGGGGAATGGAATTCTTTGGCTGCTGTAATACGGTTGTGATTTGTCAACGTGGTGTCCTAGAGGATTGGTGGAACAAGTATATGCTCCGTGCAATTTGAACCTTCGGAAGTATATCGAGGCACAAGCAGTGAGATCACCACATGAACACTTCTTCAACCAATACAAGCTACGGGAAAAAAGTTTACAAAAAGGTTTTATCGATATCGAAAATGGGGCAATTGCAATAAAATAACGTCAAACTAGCACCCACCAGTCAATTATGTACCAGGGAGCCCCTATGATAGGGATTTAATCTAAGAAAAGGCAAGGATTCTTTTTTCAAGACGATCATATAAATGCTCAGAACCACCTTAAACTCCGATGTTCTCCCATCAAAAAGACAAGGATCAACAAAACTCCAGAACCATATTCCCTCTATGACCAGCACGAGTCCAACCAGATTAACCTTCCTAAATGCCAAAAGGAGGACGGGTCGTTCACTCCGGAGCCGCGTGGTACTTCTCCGTAGCGGAGCGGAATAGCTCCTGCTGCTGGCGAAGAAGCTCTTCCTCCGATAGTCCGCTCTGTTCCATCTTGCTTTGTTTCTTCTCCCGAGACTGTTCCCCAATCCGCGTCAGTACATTTCAACATCGATGATCCGGATGGAAATCCAGCGTACCTTCAACTGCTCCTTGTGCTCCTCTGCGACAGCGAGGACGTCAGGGATATAGTCTCCAAACCCGAGGTCACGCAGAGCCCGCTCCACGTGTTCGCACGCGATCGTTTTCTTAGCTTCTTTTTCGCTGATGTCGTTGGCTTCGGAAGAGATGAGAGTGATAAATTCGACGCAGCATTCCATGAGAAGATCTCGAGCGTCTCTAGAAAATGTCTGGCCGGAGGATGGGGGGAGGATCTCGCTGATTATTTTTTGGACCGTGGCTGCGCCGCTAGGTTAGTACATTACGCGCATCTTAAATCGAACCGGGTAGGACGCGGAGCAAAAGTGAAAGGTAGCAGATTCGCAATCACCCGAGTTGGTCTATACGGATAGGTCAAGGGAAAGGGAAAAGCGACACCAAAACGCACCTTTGGGAAGCGATAGATCGTCGTTGGCTGTTGATAATTCCAGTCAGCATAATGTGTCGCGCCAAGACATTTGCAGGTAGAACTTACAACTGAATTCTCGATCCGACATGATGGGATGATGTGGAGTTTTAAGTTGCTGACGGATTTTGAAAGTTTGAGCGATCTGGTCTTCGTCGAGAGTGGTGTCTATTTCACCGCGCCTTTTGTTGCTCTACTGAGGGGTTCTTTCTTTGTTCGCAGCTCCATCGCGAAATAAATCCCCGATGCGGACTCGACGCGGAACGGAACAACCAACAGTGGCAGAATCCTACCGCCTATTTTTTTTTCATATATTTTTTTTGGCTGGAGTTTTTTTCCTTTAGTTTTTCTTGCACTTTCGCACAATATGGAAAAGTCCTGTCTTTGATGGAAGACATTTCTGTTTCAAACAAAAATGTAGTTCGACAATTGCTCTTTGCACTAACCTTATGGTATGTTGAATCTCCAACTTTCTTTCCCCTGTTATTACCATGATGAACAACGTTGTCGCCCCTATCATACCAATCTATGGTGACGTACACTGTCCAAGCCAAACGGACTACTGATACAACATTTAATTCCTTCTACATTTTCTCGATGCTCAGTTGGGACTTTGCTAACTGATGGAAAGCCCATGTAGATTTCTTCTTCGCCACGAACCCACAATACGTTCAGCTTTGTCAAGACAAAAAAGGTACATTCAAGATTTTTTTTTCCACTCATAAATCATATATTTTGTGATGAACAAAATACATTCCATGCTAAGTATGAAGGTGCTTGCATCTGATGCTTATGAAATGTACTGCTTTTCATCTTTCGGCTGATCAAAAATACCCTATTTTGCCGTATTTGTTTTATCAGTTCTCTTCATAGTCCACACGCTGACTATTCTGAGATAGGCCAAGTTGTCTAGGCGCCTAATGTGTTTTACACCTCAACACCATTCTCTCTAGATATGTTAGCTTTGCCATATGCAAGGAAATTCAAAATATAATGATCATCACTCTTGAGCAGTCAAGCTATATTTTCCAGGCTCCGGCTATGACAACCGGCAGCCTCATGCTGCAAATCGTAGAGAGTATGAGTCTTTTCTCTCTTGCTGTGGATTTTACGTTGTGAGCAAGTCGTCCATGCTGGCTGGATCTTGCAGCCTTGAATCAACTTTTATCGAGATAGGACAATCCTCTGCCGATCTTAGTTAAGCTTTGAGGATGGTCTCTCTGATTCCTTACTTTGATATAAATAAATAAAAAAGTATAAATAATACGATACGGAAAGCTCATATCGTGAGGGGAAGGATGGCAATCGGATCCCTTAACCGAATTGAATCATTCAACAGGAAAGCAATCCGACCGGAAAACCACCGAGTGGATCAAGGGTTTCCCGCTAACGCTCTCTCGCCATTGGATGGCACACCTCATCAACCACATTCTGAGGAGCGTTGTTCAGCTTCGAAGCTCTTCTGGTGGATCTTATCTGGCGCTCCGGCCCGGTCGCCTCGATTCCTCAATGGGTGAAAGAATCCGAGTCTGATCGCTCGCAAGGCGTGCTCCTGAGGCTGGGCTCGGATTCTGTGTCCCTCTTCTAGAATTTGTTAGGTTCTTTACCCCAGCGTCGGATGCCTACCCGGTCGTTATTTGCGATGGGAGTATATATACTGGACGGGACCTTTCCCCGGACTGCTTTGTGTCCTGGAGTTATTTTTCTCGCTTTTGTTTCCTTTCTCTCGTCTAGCAAACCGCAGGCGGTGGTTTAATTCTCTCGAGAATAGAAGAAAGGACTAATTATCGCTCTATCACACATACATCCACGATGCCGACCGTAATTCTAGGAGGAGGCATCATCGGTGCCTCCATCGCCTACTATCTCTCGGTGGCCAAACCGGCGGAAGAAATCCATGTGGTCGAGTCCTCCTCGCAATTATTCGGTGCTGCGTCCGGATATGCTGCTGGCTTTATGGCGAAGGATTGGTTTGAGCCCTCGCTCCTGCCTCTAGGTGAACTGTCATTCGCTCTGCATGCATCCCTGGCCGCTGAGCATGGCGGAGCGAAGAAGTGGGGGTATATGAAGGGTACCGCGCTGAGTCTGGGCTCAACGGATGCGAGCAAAGGGGGTGCCCGCGGTGACGACTGGTTGCGAACTGGTACCAGTCGCGCAGAGACGGCCACCAGCGAGCCGATCACGACAGGAGGTCCGCAATGGTTGACGAAGCAAAAGAAGACCGCCGTGGAACAAATCAGTGACGATACCACCGTTGCTCAGGTGTAAGTAGCAGACCGCACCTTCCGAAGATCTATGGAAGATTAAGAAAAATAGTGGTAACTGACGCTGGAAAACCCTAGGGATCCATTGAGACTGAGTCAATTCCTTCTGCAGCAGAGCATTGCTCGGGGAGTTCGACTCCACCAACCTTGCAAGGCTACATCCCTCGTCACAGACAGGCAGACCATTCGGGGTGTGAAGGTTGTGAACATCGACACCAAGGCCCAGTCCACACTATGGTGTACCAACCTGATCGTTTGTGCTGGAGCCTGGACCCCGCGGGTGTTCCAGGGCCTCTTCCCCTCCTCTGACGCCCCTCTCTCTATCTACCCGCTGGCCGGCTACTCTCTTGTCCTTCGCTCGCCACGGTACACATCCGAGCATGAAGGGAAGGTGGAGGGTCGCAGCAATGCAGTCTTCACCACACATCCATCGTCCTGCGGGTTTAGCCCGGAAATATTCTCCCGAGAGGGAGGCGAGATCTACATCGCCGGGCTGAACAGTACAGAGATCCCTGTCCCCGACCGGGCCGAGGATACGAAGCAGTTTATGGACAAGAAGGAGATCGATAGGCTCAAGGCAGTCACGGTCCGTCTCATGGGTAAGCTAGCAGACGGAACTAGCGAATCAACAGATGAAGTCCCCAATATCGATGATTTGGAAATTGTCCGGGAAGGGCTGTGTTTCCGTCCTGTTGCAGAGCGCGGTGTACCATTTGTTTCTCGTGTCGATGACAGGTTGCTTGGAGGAGGACTCAAGGCTGATCGGAATGGAGGCGTCTTTGTCGCTTCAGGCCATGGCCCTTGGGGAATTTCGTTGTCTCTGGGTACTGGAAAGGTGGTTGCGGATCTGGTGACGGGGGCTACGCCTGCGGCTGATGTGAGTGGCCTGGCTGTTGTGAGCTCAAGGGATAAAAAGCTGTAATGATAGGTTATGACTCAATCTCGTTATAATGATATACGCCTGTTGAAATAGAATAGATAAAAGGGAGTTTACTTGGTCTTGGCCCTTGTGTTCAGCCGAAAGCAGGCCATGCTGACCCTGATAGCGCCTGGAAAACCTTTGTGTGCTGGAGCAGTGAGGTCTATGTGGCACGGCAAGTTCTGATTCAATGTGCGATTGAAAATGGAGTAAAAGGTACAAAGGAGTAAAGGAAGGAGGCTAGGTCATGTGTTAAACTAGGTAGGTAGGTAGTATCAGTTGAAGCCTGGAGGCCTTCAAGGCCACCAGCAAGTGGACACACCTGAGTTTAACACATTTAACTCGACCAAAAAGTCCACAACAGTAGGAACACTTTACACTAACGTTACAAAATACATGGTGAGTTTCTGACAAGATGACAGTAACTTGCACACCCGTTTTGTGCCTCAACACCTGTTGATCTGTTAACCTTTCACGGGTGCAAAAATTACCAAGGATTTCTGGAGTTCTAATAATCGGAGAAATATGCAATAATGCTAGTGTTATTAGAACTAATGCACCGCATTAGGCTTATTACTATGTAAAAATACTATTGCGGATTGTCCTTCTCTACTCGGAGCAATTATGGCTGTTCGTGTTTGTTTATTAAACTAAACCAGCTCCGGTCAAATCAGGCGCCCTGCCCTGCCTTGATTAAAGTAATTAGTCTAATATGATTTAGCTCTTCATCTTCCAATCATGCCTCACAAAGCTCTTGATATCCGTGCCCTGGCAGCTCATACTATACCAGAAAAGGTCTGATTTGACACGGCCCCGCCCATCCTTTCTGCAGCAATCAATCACCAGCCAGGGCTCAACGCCAACGCTGGGCGCCCTATATGAGCTGAATGTAAGAAAATGAAGCCAAGAAAAAATTGGCCCCCTTTGCAATTGCATATCTGTAAGTAACCCTCGTTAATAATCGGTAAAAGCCGTAAAGTTCTTCCTCTTCCCAAACTCAATTGCTTCCCTGCATCCCTCCACCAAAACCCATTACCCCAAAACAACTACCAAAATGTTAAAGAGTAACATCCTCCTCCCCCTTCTCCTCCTCCTTACAACCCCCGCCCACACACAACAGAAATGCTACCTAATGGACGGCAAAGAAGCCACCACCCACACCCCCTGCAACCCATCCGCTGAACACTCCGGCTGCTGTTTCCTCAACCACGACGACCCAGCCTCCGGCGACCTCTGTCTCGCCAGCGGCCTCTGCCTCTCCGCTAACAACCTCATCTACGAATCAGGGTGCACGGATCCAACCTGGGAGTCCGATGATTGTCCGTCCCTATGCCCGGACATGAGCAACGGGTGGCGCGGAAGCGCGGGTGGGGATTGGAAGCCCGGAGAAGAAAGACAATATTGGCAGGTTATGGCTTGTTCGGGGGGAAAGGTGTGTTGCCGGGCGAGCGGGGATGGGGAGAGTTGCTGTGAGAAGGATTTGATGAAGGATTTTATTGTGGGTACGCCGGTTTATCCTGGGAGTACGGTTGTGGCGGCGAGTGAGGCGACGGGGACTGTGATGACGGAGACGGCGACGACGACGGTGGTTGCGACGAGGACAGGGGCGCCGAGTTGTGTGTCTGTAGCCGGTGCGGATGAGGAGGCTGCTCACTCTGGGGGTGGGGACGGGGAATGTACGGGGGAGGTTAAAGTGGGTGCTGCGGTTGGGGCGTCGCTGGGGGCCGCGTTGATTGGGACACTGGTGGCGTTGGCGTTTATGGTGAACAGACAGAAGAAGCTGCTGGGCACGGTAGAATCGTATAAGGCGGCACACGCACAGATGCGGGCGTATTCGTCCCCGGTAGAAGTGAAGTCGATGCCGATAATGGAGCTGGAGAACACGCGGACCTACGAAAGGAGGCCTGAGTTGGGGACCGCTTAAAATGGTCTTTTCTTATTTTTTGTATAATATTTAAAATCCTAATACCCCTTCAGAGCGTCTATCATTTTAATATTTTATCTTGTTTGTTAGACGAAGCGGCCATCGAAGATAACCCTAATACAAAGCATCATTCTAACTACCCCATAGGGTAGAGAACTTCTACTACTTGGTAGGTAAGCATGTGCATGTACATGTATTTTACTCACGAAACAATGTCTAGGTACAAATAAAAAAGTCCCAATAGAAATTCACCGCTGCTACCCTAGAGAAAAGAAATGAAATCAGTGCCGTGCAAACGCAATAACGCTAATGATCGTCGGTGTTTCCGGGGGCGGATACAAAATCGTATCAATTGGCTGTGGTGAACTGGTCGGGATCGGACTCGAACTCAGAATAGGCGGGATTGAGTCAATCGGGCCCGTCAAGCATTGGCAGACCCGAGAATCCCCAGGACAGACAGCGGTGACCTCTCCACAATAGTCGACGCAGTCTTCCGGAGATATACAGGAGGGAGCACCTGGAGCGGGTGACGGCGTTGCTGTGGTTGCTGTTGACGAGACTGTACTGGTGGGCGATGGGATGACGGGTCTGCTAGTGGTGCTGGAAGGTGGAACACTTCCAGAGGACGGCACGGTACTGAAGCCGCTTGATCCGCCCTCCGTTGCGCTGTTAGACATGTCTGACAGCATGGCCAGGACACTAGCGAAAGCTCCTCCTACGTCTGGGGTGGTGTTGACGTCCAAGTTTCCGTCTGTCATCAGAGGGAAGGACATTGGAGTGGGAGTGCTAGAAGGGGTGGTGGACGTGGTCGTGGTGTCTGTTGATGTTGACTCGGGATCGTTGGGATCTTCGGGTACATCCGGGGGTGGAGAGGTAGGAAGGGGAACGACTCCGGGGAAGTTAATTCCTCCAGGTCCTGGACCTCCACAGAAGAGGATGCAGGTCCATCCTAGTCCACCAGGCCAGATAATCAAGGGAATGATATTGTCGTTTCCATCTGTGGTGCTTGTGGTGGTGGGGGTTGTGAGGGTTGTATAGGCCGGGAATGTGGTCTCCTGGAAGACAGGAGTGATGGTTATGCTGCCATAAGATACCACTTCCGATGTTTGAGGAGACCCTGGGAATACGACCACGCCTGAGCTGCTGCCAGTGGTAATCGTTGAGCCAGGAGGAGGAGTTGAAGGACCGATTACCGGACCGGAGGTAGTTCCTGGGGGGATAACGGGTTGTGAGGTAGAGCTTCCTCCCACAAAGGATGAAGGATTGGTTTCGGAAGAAGATGATGTCTGTGTAGGAATGCTAGATCCCGGAGGCAAAGAACCCCCCCCTGGAATCGAGCTTGAACCCGAATCGCTGGTTGTGTGAGGAGGCGGTATCACAGGTGTGCTCGTGGGGATACCGCTTGAGCCCGAATTAGACGGGATAGGCAAAGAGCTGCTCCCCGGGCTGGGTTGACCTGTAAGTGGAATCGTTAAAGTAATCTCCTTTGAAACTGGCCTTCCACTGGCACTGAAGATGCATACGGAAGAAGCAGGTTTACCGGCCTCTGAGGGACCGGCGGAGCAGCTGGAGGTTTCCGCTTGGGACACCGCAAGCTCTGCCAGAGGCAAAGCAAGCAGGAGATACTGGAGCTTGGAAACAAACATAACGATGATCGTATCAAGAGGGCTTCACTCCCACTGACAAAGAAGATGGGGTGGAGGGAGGGAGGAATACTACAGGACCCGATGGAAATAAGTATGGCGGCTTGGCCACCCACGGGGAATAATTGGTGGCTGCTTATTGATGATTATATCAAGTGACGCATTTAGAAAGTGACTTTGGACCCCAAAGTAACCTCTATCAACGGGTTCCGGGGGGAAATAGATCGGATGGTGGCTATGCTATAGATCAGCGTCGAATTGGATTAGGGTTCTGAGGGAGATAAGCTTTCCTCCCGTCTGAAGCACCAGACAAGGTTCGGCCCCATTTGGCCTCCACGTTTCATCCCGCAAGTTAAATATGGGGGCTATGCCGAAGATTGGCCTAATTTTATTTCTGCAGAAATCTCCGATCCTATCATATCCTCGAGCTCAGGCATGCAGGCCTTCTGACCTACGCGCCAGGGTCAAATGACTGCAAATTTCCCGCGTCTCCAGCTCTCCTCGTCGGGGCTATGGAGCCTTCGGAGCTATTCATGGCATCATCGCGCAAGAGGCCGCTAGGCTGGCCCCCGCCACTCAGGATTTACGGTTTAGTATGATATATGGTGTGGTATAGACTTGAGTATGAAATGTATTTGTTGATATCATGGCTCCCTTCTCCCCCCGTCTCACTAGTTGCGTTCACACGAGTACATCACTCAGTCACAATGAAATTTCTTGGGACAAGATCACTTGCTCTGGCAGTCTTCGGACTGAATACTCTCCTTGGATCAAGTCTTGCTCTTGATATCACGGCAGGAAATATCTTTGACACTCCCCCAACAGGCACAGACGGATCATGCTCGGGCTATGATGTGGATACCATGGCCACAGAAGCCTATACATTGGCAGAAAACGCAGTCAAGGCTCTTGATACTCTCCTCGCCTCGAATGTCTTCAATAATGACGATAATCAAAAGCTTGTTGAAACAGCTGCTGCCATATGGGGCATTCGTTACAAGATCCCGTTAATTTATTTCAACAGAAAAATCGTCATCACAGAAGGTCTAGACACACTACAACAAGCCAAGGGTAAGCAAAGTCGAATTCCAATAACTTAGCACCCTTCTCCCTTAACTAACACCCGATACTACACTCCAGACTACTACGTGATGGCCCAGAACAAACTAAGTAGCGGATCAGTCGACGGAGCGAGATTGACCTGCGGAGACAGCGACTGGGAATTCGTCACTACCCTGGGTAATCTAGGCCGCAATCCCCCGGATGCCCTGATTTCTAGTGTTATGGGTCTCGATGGTAAGTTAGCATTTGCCCACCGACTGGGGAGACTCGTCGCTAACCCGTAGTCTAAAATCCAGCAAACGATTACCCTGGGTTCTACCTATCCAAATACTTCACCCCAATCGATCAGAACGGAGCCCGGGACCTACACAACCTAGTCATGGTCCCTGACCAAGGTGTTACAAACGCCGACGGCAGCGTCGGGGGACCCCTCTGCAGCAGCAAGGCCGTCGCTATCACCTGGAGCAAGCACAAGATGCTCATGATGTGTACGGCGGTGTTCTCACGCGATTCCTTGGATTCACGGATCGCAGCACAGGCCGGACTATCTTCTGGGACGAGCCTCGATACACAGCAAACTGCAGGAGCGGAATTTCTGCATGAGATGATGCATTTTATCGATCAAGGCAGTACGTTGTCCCTCTATCTCTATTTGAGTATTTCTATTTGAAGAATTGCCAACTAATTTTGTACTATAGTCACCGACCAGAAAGTCGCGGATGGCAGTTCGCTGGTCCCAGCATACTATTGGGATGCCTGTGTGGTGCTCGCGAACGCTCCTCAATATCAGGGCAGGGCTGTTAAGAATGCGGACAACTATCGGACCTTTGCACTGGCCGTTACGTTGAGTGATATTGATTGGAGTTTCGAGGGGAATAAGCCGTGATTTCTAGCATTTCTATACTAAGTGTTATTTATTATCAATCAGGGTAGCTTTGCAAAATAGGTGGCTCGTTTTAATTCCTAAAATACAGTATTTACCAGGCTTATCATAATAAATGAGAGAAATACAAATAAGAAAGAAAGATCATCAAACCCCTACATATCCTTCCTCTTCACCCGAGGTCGTTGCTCTCGCTTCAACGGGATCAACTTCACCAACCACCTAAACATACTCAATAAACCACACTGATCACTATTGATAAAAAGGAAGAAACATACCGACAAATAAAATAATGCAATCCAAAACACGCAGCCCCTATCTGCAGTGTCTTGTTATCGATTGACCAGACCCCCCGACCATGAAAATAATAGAAGCCGCTGAGCCCAGTAGTTAGCAGCAGGTTCCCCCAAACGATGGGGTGTGTTCGATTATCCCATACGAGTTCCAACTCGTTTGGCTCGCGCTTCGAATTGAGGTAGAATTGTCGTGCAGCTTCCCTCAACTCATCAGGGTTTGGTCGTCGGTCAGTGATGCGGGCTAGGTCGGGGTTGAATCTGGGATCGTTCTCTGGGGATTCTAGACCGCGAGCAAATGATCCTTGGAGGGCCAGCTGGATGCCTTCGAGGGTTTCCTCTACTTCATTCCCCATTTCGATGCGTTTCTATTCTTGTTATTTTCCTTTTTGTATTTATGTGGGGAGGATTGGTTTGCCTGCCTGTGGTTGGGGGCCGCTTAGCGTGCGGGGAGAATAAAGCAGTTGAGGTTGATGACGGGAACGAAACAGGCGGTTATGCGAATTTAAAGAATAGACCGGAGGTCATTGCCATGTGGGAGCCTACTCAGAAAGTATTCTTCAAGTAAAGATTTTCTGTTGCCTGCGGGCTGGATTCAGGGTCTGGTGCTGAGTGGCGCTAAACACTGCCTCCCTGCCAAACTTTCGAGTATGCGGGATGCGGGCATATAATTAGCAGCTGGACATCATGGCGTTTCAAGTAGTTATCGTCAAGTATGGAGGAAGTTATACGCGAAGGTTACGTCGAATCAAAGGAACTGTTTGGGTTGGTTTTATTTTCCATTTTCCTCTTGGTTTCGGTAACAGGGCGGGCGAGAATTCAAAAGAGACTTGAATGATATATTTTGATGGCACATGGACAATGACCCTAAAATCCTACCTTATTCATAACCTCCTCCATCCAAACACCGCCGACCCTGTTGACGAATTCGAAACTCCATAACTTGTGTTTAGGAATAATTTTTTCTTGCTTAGTTTACAGCTGAGGCTCATCCAGGTTTCCCTTACCCTGCTTTTCAGCTGATGTATTGATCATGTCAAGAAGTCGTTTTCCGATAGTATTTGGACTTCCCGATGTTGTGTGGCCGCACGATCTCCTCCTTGCATTAAAGTGAGTATCGTTCGGCTGATGGGATTTGGGGTCTAATCACCGTTTAGAGGTGGAATTGAGAGTTGCCTGGGGAATATTTGGAGAGAAGTCCCCTGCCAAGGGAGTGTTGGACGCGAATAGATACAACCAAAAACCCGATTGCGGGATATTCCCCACATGTTTGACCAAGGAGAACTTATCATATCAGCCCATCAGCAAGAATATCGAAAATGCTTTGAAATCCAATATCTCGATGTTTGGTTGTGGATTCCTGAAGCTTCTACCACGGAATGGTAGGTTGCCTCAGGCACCAATCGGCCCCTTCCCCAGCCTGGTTAGTCAGCAGTATCGCCGCTTGATCGAGCTCTCCAGAATCTTCAAGTCAAAAAGAGCTGGAGAGCTTCCTCGAAGTCAACATTACCTAGCTTTCGGCACCTCGACTGCGGCCAAACCCCTCCCGTTCTACATATCGCGCCCGGAGATCTCGATAATCCCTGAATTCCTGCCTCCAACCCCTCGCCTTCAATTTAAAAGAGACCCTCTTATCTCGACACAATGGCCAACTACCTCGCCTCCATTTTTGGTACGGAACAGGATAAAGTCAACTGCTCGTTCTATTACAAGATTGGCGCCTGCCGACACGGTGATCGGTGCTCCCGTAAACATGTCAAGCCATCGTATTCCCAGACCATCCTGATGCCAAACATGTACCAAAATCCCGCCTACGATCCGAAGAGCAAGATGAACCCAAGCCAGCTGCAGAACCACTTCGACGCATTCTACGAAGATGTGTGGTGTGAAATGTGCAAATATGGCGAGCTAGAGGAGCTAGTGGTTTGCGATAATAACAATGACCGTAAGTTGAGCTCCGTTTCACTCCTTGATCTCTTTTTTTGGGGGGGCCAATCCCAATCCCCATTTATAATACCTGCGCTAACACAATTGCGTGCCTAACCAGACCTTATCGGTAATGTCTACGCTCGATTCAAGTATGAGGAGGATGCGCAAGCTGCCTGCGATACGCTCAATTCTCGATGGTACGCGGCCCGACCTATATACTGTGAATTATCACCTGTTACGGATTTCCGGGAGGCTTGTTGTCGACTAAACAGCGGTGAGGGCTGTGTACGTGGTGGATTCTGCAATTTCATTCACCGGAAGGATCCCAGCAATGAGCTCGACCGTGAGCTCCGCCTGAGCACAAAGAAATGGTTGAAGGACCGGGGTAGGGATGCTCGAAGTGTCACTCGCAGCCCCAGCCCGGAACCCACAAGGCGCAGATTTTAGACGGTTGTCTTATCATCTTCTTTCCTCTTGATTATTGTGTTTCATACTCGGCGTTGGGGAGAATGACACTTGTCAGCTGTACTTTTTTACTTCCCTCATGTTATGATATCAAGGCTAGCTTGTGATAGTAATGGCATTAAAAAATATTATGACACCGGCCAATAAGTCAATTTTCTTTTGTGTAATATATCTAATTGGAATATCGCCAATGATCCCCCACGTCTGCTGCGAGCGCCATTTTGCGAATCGTTTTTCTTTGTCCCAAACTCAGGCGTTGGTCTTGGCGTCCATCTCTTTTTGCGCGTCCGTCGCGCCGCCCCTCTTCTCCAAAGCATTTCTCCCCGCACAGTCTCCGTCGCTCTCAACATTTGGGTATTTGCTCGACCAAGCACCTATTATTTTATCCAGGGCAATATTTATCGACCGGAATGGAGAACGGCTTCAGCGGTGGAGAGAGCTATGATGATAGCAATCGTGCGTTCCTCCAAGCCTTCATGGGCCGATCAACCATGACCTTTGAGGAGTCTCGGCCCGTCTTAGCAGCTATCCTTACAGTACGCAGTAAGTTGACTCGAATAGCAGATTTTTGAAAGCTGAATCAAAGTTCACTAACTGATTCTTGTTTCAATCCAAATAGATGGTGAATCAGTCTCCCCGGAAGACGTTACACTTGATAACCTAGTCGCCTATGTTGACGCTGCCAACGGCGCGATCTCACCATTTGACCTCGAAATCAGAAGCACTTTGCCCCAAACGGTGGTAGACCCCAATAATCCCCCAGAAAACCCCCCTGAACGCATTTGGGCCCTTGTGAACACCACCAGCGATGGCCTAACGCAGCTTGCGACCACCTATACCGCAGACGAGATCGCGTTTGTGAAGCGTGTCCTTGATACTATGTTTGAGGCAAACAACACTCGATTCTCCGAAGCGATGGTTGTTAGCTCCATAGAGGCGACGCAGTTGGCTAAAGTGTCTGCTGCGGGCAACAACCGCCGCGAGTCAGGCGATGCAACACAGCAGAACCAAGGCGGTTCAGCCCAGTCGTTGAGCATGACGCAGGCTGAGACCGTCATGAGGCAACTCGTGGATGAAGGATGGATGCAGAAAAGCCGCAAGGGCTATTACGGCTTGAGTTCGCGGGGATTGATGGAGTTGCGAGGGTGGCTGGTTGCCACATACAACTATGAGGATGAGGATGGTCGACGGGTGCAGAAGGTCAAGATTTGTGCTGCGTGCAGAGATCTCATCACGGTTGTATGTGACGGACCTGCCTTTTTTTCCCTTTCCTTTTTTGGTGTCGAATACCTCGACTAATGGGTTTCTGTAGGGACAACGCTGCGGTAATCGTGATTGTTCAGGCCGCCTACACGATGGGTGTATTCGAAATTTTTTCCGTATGCAGAAAGCAGAACAATGCCCTGTGTGTAAGGCGTCGTGGCCTGGTGATAAATTTGTTGGGGAGCGAGCGATTACCTCGACTTCACAGAGCAACAGGCGAAGCACAAACTCTCATCGTCAGAGCCAGGTCCAGGCCGAACCGAGCACGCAAATGTCTAGCACACAGCTGTCGTCACGAGTATCCGATGACGAGAGTGATTGAGGAATCGCCTGACGGTCGAATTATTGACGAGTTATGCTAGTAGTCAATGCCGGGCCCCAAGACGCTCAGACGGACTGCCCCTACATGGGCGGTTTCGGTCGCATCTACTTTGACGCTTTCGACGCCTTAGCTGCGACTGACGACTGTCGGATTCTTCGTTGGTAAAAACCACCGCCACCCCGGTGCGGAGTCAAAGATCCATGATGAGTTGCAACCGTCGGATCTCTTACAAAATGCCCCGAGTAGGAGATCCACCGAGTTACCATGCCCAACAGACCAGGGGCATCACTTCAACCGGGCCGTGGACTCCTTGTCAGCATATAGCAGAGCAACTTGGAAACCCAGACTAATCTCATTAATAAACAAAAATATCGAACAATTGTGCCTAAAAAATCATAATGCTACATGCATGACCGTAATTCCTATGGGTGGGGCGACAGTGAGCTCAACTACCATCGGCCGGCACAGGCAAGTCATTATGAAAGACCACATTCCGGCTCTGCTTCTCCATCGCCTCAATCGCCCTCCTCTTGCGCAGTCCACGCGCCTCCTGGTCACTCAACAACACGAAGTCATAGGTCAACAGCGTTGTCCCCACTTTCACCCCGTACTTCGCCGCCATCTTCGGGTCCTCCACCGTGGACAGATCGATAACCAGGGACTCCTTCACACCGAACACTGGATCAGAGCTCTCATAGGGGTCCCCGCGGGGATACAGCGCCCTATCCCAGATATTTGGTTAGCACGGCCCCACAAATCACACCCGGGGACGGACCGACTCACGTTATCAAGAGGTCATAACCAGGCTTATCCAACATGAAGTGCACATGGCCTGGCCGATTCGGATGACGACCCAGCTTCTGCAACATCTTGCCCACCGGCCCGTCCATGGGAATCGGATACGGTACCGGCACAATGGCCTGGAAGAAGAAATTGCCCTCCGCATCAGACCTCAACACACCTCTCCCATCTGGCCCATTTCGATTCGGATTCTGCACATCATAGAAACCCTTGGAATCTCCCTCCCACACGTCAACTTTCACATCCGGTATCGGATTCCCCTGACTATCCTTGATGGAGCAGACACAAAGCAACTTTGTCGCGTCCGGGTCGTTGTGCAAGACCGCCCCATGGTCCATGTTCTCTGCGTCATGTGTATGGAATGGCCCCAGCACCGTACCCTCTGTCGCGGGCGGCATACGTGGATGATTGATCGAGTCGACCAACATAGACACCCCCAATGTATCGGAAAGTAGGATCATCTCGTGCCGGAGGTCATTGCTGATCTGACCTATTTCCGTTAGAAACTGGATCCCTGTCTGCCATTCCTCTGTTGAGAGCCGGGTTTCGCGGCAAAATTCGTGGAGATGGGTAACGATGCGTTCCAGGAGGTAGCGTAATCGCGGATCCGAGCATTGTGAGTTCACAGCGTGGACATTTTCGGTGATGTTTTCTGTTGTCAGGTCCTTCATCGGAGGGAGGGAAGGAGGTGGATCATTGCGGGTCATGGTGTTGTACTGTACTATCTTTATGGCTGTGATGTAGTTAGTATCTTTGGTGTTTTTTTGGGATGGGTTTTGGGTTGTCAAATTGGCTCGGAAGGGAAAGAAAATGAATCTTACTTTTAATTTTTAATTCCGAATAACTTTCAATTGAATAATCATGGATGGGGATTTGTTTTGTTCTCATTCAACCCATTTGAAGATGGAGGGAACTCCGCAGTCAGAATGCCCCACGTCCTCGGTGGGATCTGAGCCAAAACCCCACACGTGGAGAAGAGTGTGGAGGAAGTATGGACGTGGTGAAGCGAGGTAGTCGGAAAATACACCCTCTTGATCTATCATATACAGAGTGTGTGCTTTATGGGAACTGATCGTCCTACTAAATAATAATCTGTTCTTTTATGAGATTTCTTGTGCAACTATCGGGTCATATCTTGTCCCTAACTGAGCCGTAAGACCATCCATCGCACGAATTGGGATTTGACTTGCAGGGTTGTGGTTCCCGCGGTAAAATGTCTTGTTGAGAATTCATAGAAGTAGATGCAAAATCGATTTCCGGATTGTCGCAGCAATTGACGGCTTTGGATTGAGCGGCAATGTGCTCTATATTTTAGGATCAGCGAAGGCACGTACTTCATATCGTCCCTTGCCGGTTGCCACGTGGGAAGAATTAACTGCATTTTTCTTAGCTGTATGCAGGCTCCAGGAAGCAGCTAGGATTTGCTCTATTTCGGATTTAAGCCCCGACAATAAATGGTGTCCCGGAAAATTAATGGAAATGGAATAGCAGGGGAATGTATTAATAGAGTAGATATTCTATGCAATAAAACAACGAGACTAATTAGAGATTCTATTCATGAGATGGCCTAGAATTGCTCCTCGTAGCCCTTGCTACTTTGGAGCGGATACTGTACTACTGGCATCCAACTCGTGCGCGAGAAACCTATCTCCTTCCAGCTCGTTTCGTGTATGGTCTCTCACATCCAATTCCGTGACTCCATTCTGGGCTGACAATTCCCCACCAATAAAGGCCTTCGAGGGGAGACCTGCCGGCTGCGTCGTATTGGGATCTGAAGCATCATGTTGAGGTTGTAATTTCTGACGGCGTGACCGCAAATAGAGAAAAATCAGTCCAATGATGAGTGCAACGCCGGCAACACCACCAACGACCCCTCCAGCGATAGCGCCCGTATTTGTCGACTCACCATTATCGTTATCGCTACCGTTATCAAGAGGAAGAGAGGTATTAGTTGGGACATGCGGGGAACTTGATGACGCCGGAAGGAATAATTTGCTGAGCCCCGGATCAGCCCAAGACGAAGGGTATGGAGAGGTTGCAATGTCCTCAGCTGTGGCGGAAGGGATTGAATAGTTTGATAATGCCGGCTGTTCAAAGTAAGTGTCTCCTCGAGAACAATGGTAAAATATCAATTACTCACATCAAACCGCGTCTTGATGGTTTCGGACTGGGCGTCATATATAAACGCGGGCACGTCGTAACATCCTGCTGAGAAATCGTCTGCCCAGGCAAACCGCCCACCGATGCCAAAGATTTGGCTACCCGATGCTTCACAGCTGAGAGTCATCCGGCCCTCTTCCAAACCTTTTGCCTGGTACCATTTGAAGGATGGGACAGAAAGATAGGAACTGAATATAGTTAGATTAGGCTACTAGGAAGATAGTGAGGGATGTGCATACACATCTGATAGAACAGCTTCGGTTGTGAAATCGGCACCCCCGAGAATATAGATTTGATAGGATGATGACGACGGGTCATGCATGACGCTGGCGCAAAATTGTGTTCTCGCTGCGACGGTGCCAGTAGTCGTCTGCTTGTACCATTTGTCGGCGGCAATATCATATACTTGAACATAGTCCCAGGTGTTCTATACAAGCCGTTAGTTGTCGCAACAAGATTATTTTGGCGCTCAAGCTTACGGGAGTGAGTGTTGCATTGATTCCATTCCGAATTGAAGGGACTTCCCCCCCAAGGTAAATCAAGATTCCTCTGCTCCCGACCGGAAGAAATACCAATGCGCCTTGCTCTACGGGGGTGAATGGGGCACCCAGTGATTTCAAATCTTGCGTGGTTGTATTGAACTGGATCATACCTGTCGCGTAGATCTTGGTTGCGTCCGTGATAGAAAGAGTCGTGTCGCTGCTCTGATAACCTCCAAGCCAGTATGCGGCCTGTATGCTGGGTGTATCGACGTACGCTATTCCAAATAGGATCAATCAACATACCGTGCTAAGACGTGTAAGGATGCAAGATTATACCTCCACTGACGAGTCGCACAGGTTGAATACTCGTGAGTTGTAACTGCCATGACTTATTCGCGATTGTATATGTCCAAAGCCCGTCATCCGCAGAGGTATCGCTCGCGCCACGTCCTCCATAGCTAAAGAGCGTCTTGTTGTCACTACTTGACCAGAGAGCTTGGTCTTTCAGTTTTGGAACATCGGAGGGTATAAGGCTTAGTTTGTAGCTTGCGCCATTGTCAACATCAATTGACTTGCTGAGGTCAAGTTCAGTGAGGTAGTTGTCTGTTGGCGGAGAGAGGGGCGCCGTGGACACTTAGCGTTTTGGAAAAAATAAAATCATGGGAGAGGGGTTCACGTACGAGTGCCGTTCTCGTCGCCAGGGATGATACCGCCATCAAGATCGATCATATAAAGGATGTCATCAACAATGTTTGCTAGCAAGCGCTGTTACTAACGCGTCTCATGAAGTGGTGGAAACCCTATTGCGAGGAGGGGACCTACCCCCAAATCTATAACTCCGACAGAATCCACCAGACAGGTCAGTCAGAACGGCGCGTTTTGACACTGCCTTGTCTTCTCCTGCTGCTAATTGAAGGCTCATATACAGGAGCGGGAGGCGGTTGACACGCAGCATGGTGAGCGGTCGCCAATGGCTTCGGTCGCGCTCGGGAGTATCCAGCTGAAGAAACCTTGGGAGAAAGATTGCAATGGGTTAGAGTTATTACACCCCCTTCCTTGATTTCCTTGCTGAGCAGCTGTCCATTAGAGGCAGATAAGGGTGTCGATCCCCCATCCCCATTGGATCTGATGAACTCTTCCGGGTCCGTCTTATCCAATATTCTGATTCGATGGCTCGGGCTGTTCTAATTTAACTAGGTAGTTGAAGGAGCATTGGCCTCGCAAAAGTGCTTTGAGGGAAGGGACAAGCTTTGCAAGTGAGAGATGGTCGTGGAGCATGGATGAAATTTGTTGTATGATTCGTTTGTCGGGCTTGCTTGGCAATGGAGTGGGACAATGAACGGATCACCGCGAGAAGAGCAGAGGTAGGATTTGGCGGGATGCCTTAATTAGAATGATTATGCGATGAAATGTAGGCCGAGAAAAATGCGAAGCTTGGTTCAAGGATGCACTTTCGATGATCGTCAATCTCAGCTCACTGATTTTCTTCAACACGTGCACCAACTTCCCATAAAGGTAATACCCAAACAGACCTGGAGGAGTAACGGGAGTAACGGGAATTTCAGCTTTCTCCATTATCTGGTGAGATTGCAACTGGTAAGTCACCATCATCCACAGAATGCGACCTATATTGTTGAAAATAGTTCGTTTCCTACAGAGTGTCTTGCTGGAGGTATCCAAGTTCGTCATATTTATATAATAACCACCCTTCCCACAGCTTCCTGAGACAAAGAGCAGTTGGGGGGGGTTCGAGGGCCAATTGAATATACATTCAATAGAGAGGTGAGTGAAACTTTGGTCGTATTGGGTCCACAAGCGGGGAAATTGGAGGCTACAAGGACAGCTCATCCCTACAAATGCGAACCGACGACATGGCCGGAGAGTGATGGACATCGGTGGTCGGGGATACAGGGACGGCCCCAGAAATCGCGAAGCCGCATTGAAAGACAACCAACGTGAATTTTTAATCCAGCGAAGTGAAAAGAATTGCTTCGTTTACTACACAGACATTTCCTGCAACAAGGAAGCCCCCGTGTTAGAAGGGGGTGACTGGATTAGCTTGTTACACACCAGGAGGGTGACTTACATCGATAGTCGACGTATTTCTCCGTGCTCCAGGGCTTCTAGTAAATATGAACCCACCAATAGCGGAGCCAACACAAGGATATTTTGTGTTAATCCCTGCGGAAACATCTCCCGATTTCCGCCCTTCTTGAGAATGGGGTTTTCATTAACCATGAACATCCTAAAGATCATTGCACGGCCAAGTTGGACATGATTTTACCTGAAGTCCCGAACGATATTTCGTGGGCCCCGGGGTAAGTCACGAGCATGAAACCCCATATTCGTTCTGGTCCTGGCTAATTTTGCCTTTGCCACAAGTCCAAGGATAATCTTGGATTTTTTGAAGCTTGATAGGAATCATTTGATTAAGGTGTTTGTTGGATACTTTCGCCACACGCCCAAGGGAACATTAAACTGGCAAGTTTACCCCGAATACCCCGCGTGGCGTTCAGCCAGACGAATTGCAGATAGTCTAAATGAAACTAAGCTGATGTTCCTGCAACATGGCGCAGAGTCTAGATTGTTGAAGAGTCAGCCGAGGCGTCACATCCGTGCAGCCTCTCCTTGGCAGTGTGCATTTACTGGACGCGGAGGCTAAATTGGCAATCACCTCATGTTGAAATACGAAATATTGGGCGCACCCCGCAAAATTAGCCAGATTTCATTTGTTTTCGAGGCTATATTTCCGCAATATTCAGCCTATGTGCACTTTTCCTGCGTTTTCGCTCAGGAAGAAGCTTCTAGTTGCTGTTTTGGTGCTTGTGCCAAGACTGGGTTGTTTGTTGCTTTCTAATGTTGGATTTAGATGCACTCCGTGTTTGAGGCGGGGTTAGGGGTATTTCAATGCCATTAAATTAGGCTATTAAATGCGCTGATTGCGAGCACTATGGGGTAATTATTGCTCATATTCGATGGGACTGAAGTCATGAAGTAGACTCGGAATTCAGCCGGATCCTCATGAACCCTGGCACCGTTCGAGGTCCCCCGGACTTTATTGTCCAGAGAAGGGCATGATAGTCCCTATGAGTCCTATGTTGGGGAAGGATCAACCGATCAGCCTGAACTAGGTCCAGGGACTTTCTGCAGACAATCCTTATTCCCGAGCCCCCGCTTATAGCGATGATGGACCTCGAGTATAAAAGCGGAGTGTATCCCTCGCGATTTACTTTGTGATCACCAACTTTAGAAGTCAAATTGAAAAGAAAAAGTCTTGAAAACAAAAAAAAGCGACAACCATGGTTTCGTTCTCTGCTCTGCTTCTTGCCTGCTCCGCAGCAGTCGGTGTCTTTGCTGCCCCTGCTCCTGTTGAGTCATTTGAAGAGCGCTCTTTCAATGAGACTGATCTCCTTGGGCGCTCTACTCCCAGCTCAACGGGCTACCATAACGGCTACTACTACTCCTTCTGGACTGACGGTGGCGGTGATGTGACCTACACCAACGGAAACGGGGGATCGTACACAGTCCAGTGGTCCAACGTTGGAAACTTTGTGGGTGGAAAGGGCTGGAACCCTGGAAGCACCAGGTATGTCAAACTTTTTTTTTCAACCATGCTTAGATCTATTAGAAGAAGGAGAAGAATAAGAAGCGAAAAAAAAAGGATCTAACCAAATACAATGCACAGAACAATCAATTACGGTGGTAGCTTCAACCCCAGCGGCAACGGATACCTCGCCATCTACGGCTGGACCCAAAACCCGCTGATCGAATATTACATTGTCGAGTCCTACGGCACCTACAACCCTGGCAGCGGTGGCACCCACAGAGGTACCGTTTACTCCGATGGCGCCAACTACGATATCTACACCTCTACCCGGACCAATGCCCCGTCCATTGAAGGCACCAAAACCTTCACGCAGTTTTGGTCTGTTCGACAGTCTAAGCGTGTTGGGGGCTCCGTGAACACTGCCAACCATTTCAACGCGTGGTCGCAACTTGGAATGAGTCTGGGCAATCACAACTATCAGATTGTGGCGACAGAGGGATATCAGAGCAGTGGAAATGCTGCCATCACTGTGTACTGATTGGGTTAGGGGGGTTGATGGGGCTATAGTAAGTGTTGGGGGAGCGTGGTTATCAAACTGGACAGTTATCGTATTTATGATATGTAGCTCGCGCAATCTATTTCATCCGATATTCTCTACATTATTAACAGTAACGTCAATCGCGTAAAATGCATGTCTAGCCACGTTTATCAACTAGAAACGAAAATATATCAGAACAATAAACCCCTTCTACTCAGTCTGAATCACAATCTTGGAGAAATGCTTCTGCTCCATCATGTACTCATACGCCTCCCTCGCCTCCTCCAGCCGGAACACCCTCTCATCCAGCACAGGCTTAATATCATGCTTCTCAATAAACCGATTCATAGCCTCAAACTGCACCCTGGTACCCAGCAGCAAACCCCTCGCAATACAAAGGTACGTTAAGCCATCCATAATTGTCGGGACATTCGCCTCTTGCCCGGTCCCCAACAGTCCCGCCAAAGCCACAACGCCCTCAGGACGCACGGCTTTCAGGGACTGCCCGACCGTCGACGGACCACCCACATCGACGACGAGATCCACACCTCGTCCGTTGGCGGTAAGACTTTTCGCGATTTCACCCCAGGCAGGGGTGGTTTTGTAGTTGATGACGTGACGAGCACCGAGGGCGGTTAACCTCGAGGCCTTTTCATCGGAGCTGGTGGTTGCGATTATGGCGGCTCCTGCGGCGAGAGCAAACTGTTTTATTGATTAATACCGCATTTTTTCAAAGTTTCCATTGTAAGAGTTTGGGGGGATTGACGTATACCTGTAATGCAGCAATAGACACACCGCCCGTACCCTGGATCAAAACCACGTCTCCCTTCTTGGGACCCTTGCACTCGATCCCGAAGAGGGAGTTCCATGCCGTCAACGCGGAGCAGGTGAGCGTAGCAGCTTCGGGGAAGGTGAGATTCGTTGGCATTTTAACTAGCGATGTCTGGTGGAAGACTCCGTGGCCGCGGAGGGTGCCGTCGACGATCTGACCTAGGCCGGAGCAAATGTCCGGGAAGGTGGCGGGGACATCGGCCTCCATGTGTGCTGTTAGGTGTGTGCATACACGGTCCCCTACCTTGAAGCCTTGTACTTTGGGCCCGACGGCTTTCACGGTTCCAGCGCCGTCAGAGCCGGGGACGACGTTTTCTTTGATCGCGAGGTTGAAGCTTCCCTAGTATGAATTGTTAGGGGGTTTTCTTAAGGGGGTTGGATTATATGTACCTTTGCCATGGCTAGCTCGCGGTAGTTGAGAGATGCGGCGTGGATTTTGATAAGGACATCCTCGTCTCCGAGTTGGGGGAGATTGTGGTTTTCGATGAACTTCAGGCTTTCGGATCCGGATTGACCGGCGAGCACCCACGCGGGCGTCATGGTGACGGGAGACATTTTCGTGATGCCGTTACGGGTGTGCTTGAATCTGAAGATATTGAGAGCTCACGAAGGTCCGATCGTCCGATATCAAGATGAGAAAATGCAATTTGTCATCCTGGTGGGTTCTGTGCTTGAATAATGGGTTCCGAGTGTCCCCGCTTTATATGATTCAGGGCAGGCCCAATCTGGTCATGCCCCACTCCTATCCATGGTTTTGGGCTACAAGTGGGGAAAACGTGCAGAATTAGGATACACTGGCCAATCCAAGTGCGTTGAGGGCTACCATTGTTTCTCCAGGCCCACTTTCTACTTGAATCTCGAGTTGGCGGGATTCTCACCTGGCTTTGTATTGAAGGGGGCTTCATTTAATTATGCTGGAGATGTCGTTTTTTTGTACTGATCCAACCCGAACGACGTGCAGCTATGACGAAACGATATGTCATCGATGGCTAGTAAGTGAGCCATGGTATCGTATTTGATGACGGGGTGAGTACAGTCAAGTGGCGAGGTTTCTCACCAACAATGCGGAAAAAACAGGAGGTACGGAAATTCAATTTCGGTCAGATGGCCTAAGATATTTGGAAATCGTCCAGATACGCTTTGGAGAAGGCCGGGAAATGAAGGGAGATCAGGAGGTGGTGAAACTAGAGAGGACATGCTGAGTTAGAAAAGTGAGATTACATCAGAAAGAGTGAGAGGAAAGGTGAGGAATTGGAAGACATCTTGAATAGGGTGGCGACAATCACAGCTTCATTTTACCCGGATTATTATGCCCGATTGCTTTGCTAGGTTGCGGTAATCTTGACATAATTCTTTCCATGACTCCTCATTATTCCGAGGGTCGAATCATTAGAAAAAGCTGTCAGTTCTTTCAATCATCTATTCAACTCCATCTTTCATTTATCTATTTCCCCCAAGGCAAAATCACTGCTTCTCTCTAATTTCCTTCACTTACCACATAACACCAAGAAACCTATCATCATCGATATTCCTCTTGCACTCTACTCTACAGCCCTGTTAGGCTCGCCATCATGGTGATGAGAATCACGTTAAGAGTGAATCCCCCCCGGGACATATTGGACCGTAATGAAAGCCGGGATACATGGGTCTGTAGCGAAGCGTGGCACTTATCGGACTGGAATGAAGCGTCGGATACACCAGGCTGCAGTGAAATGTCGGACAAACCAGACTGCGATGAAACGTGGACCTATAAAGATGACGCCATCAATCAACTGGAGCGCATGTTTAACTCAGTCTTTCGAACGAGCAGGTTCGGCTTCGGTTTCAGTGCCCTTCCATTTATGGGAATAAGGGTTGAGCACCTATCATTGATTCCCGAAGACGATGGCGCCTTGCCAACGCAACGAGATTGCTATTTCCGACCACTTCGAATTCCAGATGGGAGATCATGCTCCCAAATAGAATGCGGAATCAACGATCAAGAGTATTCTGAATGGGGTTATCCGTCTGATGAGCTGGATTCCGAGCCCTGTCAAGGCTACGATATGACATATAAAAGCTTCGTCAACCGTTCAAAATGGCTACATCGGTATGTTTATAGCAGCTTTCTTCGGTGGTTTCCAGTGTTAATGCTAACCAAATAAAAAACTTTAGGGTGAGAGAGGATTGCGATATATTTAGCCCTAGTCGCACCCACGCCGTATCCAACCAGGATGACGGAAGCTGGTATATGGATAACGGATGGGTAGCTAAAGACCTCCCGCACGTCATGCTGGTGTTGGCACATCGAAAGGGTTCCAAAAACGAGCTCTTAATCGGGGAATTAATCACCATTCTCCTCGCAATGATAACACGATATTCCCTGCCTTCCCTACAGGAGCACACAGTGATCCCAGTAAGTTAACTAGGATGGTTTATTCAATATCGTATAGTCGATTCGCCTTTTCTTTTTCCACTTTTATTTTAACTTTCCTTTTATTCTGGTAGGTTATGGCGCTGTCCATTATGGATCGTAAATTTCGAATAATACAAGCCCACTGGGATGGAACGGATGTTGTGGCTCGGCTTTCGCCCTTATACAAACAGAAGAACGGTGCGGCCCTGCGTCGATGGTTTATTGGATACCTGGCTTGTGAGCCCGTCGGTGATACTACGTCACTTCCCAGATGACATCGACCGGAGAGAGATATGCGCCTAGGCGCTAGGAAGGACCGACTGCACCGCGACGTGTAGTTTAGGATAAACGAAGAGACTTTGTTGCAAAGTTTCGTGGGGTTTTTAGGAGTTTGGCGTTAATTGCGTGCATGTCAAAAATAAAATGTCCTGTATTGATGGGTTATTTTTCCCATATTTTTTGTACTGACTGCACTTTGGCTCTCTGGTCAGCAGGTCATCCTGAAGAACATTTGAAATTCCAGGATAGCAGCTCAATGCGACTCATTTTTCCCCCCCTCTTTTGGCCAGGTTGAGGAATGCAGGTGTCCTTTAATCCGAATCAATAAGTCCAGGTGAGGCGGCGTTGGTTAGGCCTATACAAGCTGTCCTATAAATATAGAGTTCAACGTAGATAACCCAGGCTTATTCGATATAATTAGCCGGGGTTACCCCCAAGCCAGGTCCAGCTTCTAAATGCCCATGTTAAGACCTTGATCCCTGGTCAATATCTGTGCTTCGGCTCAGGAGCCCTGGACGAGTCAGAGAGGCTGACATCCAAAATATAGATTTTCCGTCTCCGAATTGTTGGCGCGCATGAGGTTGTTTCTTCCGTCGCGGTCATACTTGATTATGCACCTGGCGATTTATCTATATTGGGACATGACCCCGTTCACTGACCCTGAAACATTCCATTGGAGGGACAACTTCGCTTTAAGACCCCACGTTCTCGAGAGCTGTCGATGGAGGTCCCTAGTTTTGTGCCTGGTGCGTTCTTGGCAAAGGCCCTGGATCCATGTTATTCGATCGGCTCGATCGGCCCCTGTTTCAGAGACCCGCCAAAGAACACCGAGCTCCACACGGGGGAAAACCGTCACAAATCATGAGCACCTGGCGGCGTGAGATGCTCCGGTGGGTTTCAGGGAAGCAGCGTCGATCTCGAAGCAACAGCATTCTGAAGAGTTGAAGAGTTGGACAGTTAAGCCCCGGTGATTTTCCCATCCCTGCTGGAGCAGGCATACGTCCCTGGATTGACGAATTCGATCTTTCCGGAGAGAGCTTGCACGGCGGGTATTTGTCGATCCCCGCACTTACTCAAGACTCACTATGGCCATTTGTGGAAAATATCCAGTTGGGTGGTTTCCCGAAACAGCAATGACTGACAGGAACGAGCGCCCAGTGTTTCATCCAGATTTGCGTGATGTCCCGAATGAGCCAACGGAAGGAAATCCCCCAATTTGAAAATGGAATATAAAATTGCTGCACCAAGGGTCATGTTGCCCATTCGGTCAGCCTTGCTCGACATCGTCAAAAATCGAGGATGGGGAACTTTTACAAGGTAGCGGCGGTGGCCGCGTCTCTGTTGAGCATCTGCGATGCGCAGCTCAGAGTTCGTCTAAACCCTTCCAATATTCGGCAGCTGGCAGATTCCGACTATCAGGTCTTTGTTGTGGACAGTGAGGCCGAAAGCTCAGAGGCTACCTTTGATGATGTTGCGTTCACTATCGCCGCTCCCTCTGGATCATACTTGGAAGGTACCTACTACAAGTATCAGTACACGAGAACTGTTTCGCATTTGGGAGAGAGGGTTGTCAATGCTGGTGTCACCACGTCTAGCGACAACCCTGGACCCATCACCTTGACCATTCAAGGCCTGGAAGCTGGGGAGCACACCCTACTCACCTGGCATAATCTTTGGTCCAACCCCGAATCCTCTGCCGCCACGGTTTCCGTATCCGTGGGTGGGGAGGAACTTGCTTCGGTTCGTTTTGAGTGCATATATCCTCCGGTTCACAAATCCCGGCTAATAAGATAGTAGGGAGTCGAGCAATCCGTTCGTATCGACAATATTTGGGAGTCGAGCACTTCCTACGTCACGTTTTCTGTCGACTCTGCTGACACAGCTGTGGAAGTCGTTTACACACCAAGTGGTGGTGATGGTCTCGTCTTCCTCAATGGCTTTGAGATCGACACCCCTGCCATCGGAAACCAAATAACTTTCCCTGACCCTAGCCATCGTGATGAGCGACTTGAGCCCGAAGATGGCGCCAGCGTCGTGGCGTCATGGAAAGCACCTACCGATGTCGAGTCTGCTACGTATAACGTGTATATGGGTACAGCTGCGGGTGAACTCGAGTCTGTCAGCGAAGGAGTAACAGAGACTCAGGCAACACTTTCCGGTGAGTTCTGGATAATCATTATATAACGTGCGTCTGCTAAATCTTACGTAAGGCCTCAACAAGCTTGACACTTTCTTCTGGAGGGTTGACGTTGTCTCTGGCGACGCTACATACACTGGTCGTACGTTTATGTTTCGACTGGCCCACCTGGCATTCCCTGGAGCCGAGGGATGGGGGTAAGTCCCTTTGAAACCTAGTTCGTTACTATTACCGAGCTGATTGTGATTTTCATAGTCGCTTTGCCCGTGGCGGTCGTGGTGGTAAGGTCGTGAAAGTGACTAGTCTCGAGGACAGCGAGGAGGAAGGTACCCTACGATATGCAATGACTGTAGCGACTGGCCCTCGAATCGTCGTTTTTGATGTTGGTGGTGTCATCACTACCACCTCGCGGCTCTCTGTCAACAGCCCCTATGTCACCCTTGCCGGTCAAACAGCCCCTGGAAAAGGTATCGTTGTTCAAGGGCAACCTTTTGGACTGTCCGGTGCGTCGGATGTCATCTTCCGCCATATCCGAGTGCGGCCAGGATCGAGTTCTGGGGACACTATTGACGGAATGGGAATGTCGGGCTCGAACTACTGCATATTTGACCACTGCTCAATGGTAGGTCTCGGATCTTTTCTTTTTTGGTGCTGTTATGTGAGGCTAACTTCCATTTCGTGACAGGGTTGGGCGATTGATGAATGTTTCTCCTCGCGCACTGCAAAGAATATTTCCTTTCAGCACAACATGATCTCTGAGCCCCTCAACATTGCCGGTCATCAGAATTATCCCGCGGGAACGGCTCACGGCTACGCTGCCACTGTTGGAGGAGATGTTGCTTCCCTTCATCATAATCTTATTGCGCACGCGGAAGGTCGTAGCTGGAGTATGGGTGGTGGCGTGGACGACAATGCGAACTTTGCGGGTCGTCTGGATATTCGCAATAATGTTGTTTACAATTTTGGTAAGTTATTATGCTAGTTTACCACTTTTTGGTTTAATACGTCGATGATGCTAAGTGAATTCACTAGGTGGGCGTGTTACCGATGGAGGCGCCATGGAGGTCAACTTTGTCGGCAATCTTTACAAACAAGGTCCGGCGAGTGAGCTAAGCTACACCCTGCAGGCAACGGTAAGTCCCGATTAATCCTGATATCTTTTATGGACTGTGATACTAAATCCATGGCATAGTATGAGGATGCTCTCCCCGGTAAACAGCAGTATCATTGCGCCGGTAACTCGATGCCAGGTGTCTTCGACCAAGACTCCGTACAATTCGTCGACGACGGTGAAGGACAGAGCGAAAATATTGCATGCTATGCAGATATATCCATCGATCCTGCCCCAGACTATCAGAAATTCTTCGACGATCCGTCAGTTGTCCCATTTTTATTTCCTTTTTTCCGCGTACCACCTACTGACATGTACCTTTACAGTTTCTTCCCCTCCTACATCGAAGAACACACATCCACAGAAGCCTACAAACGTGTCGTCTCCGACAGCGGCGTTACCCAGCCCGTCCGCGATGACCACGACGCCCGCATCATCCAAGAGACCGTCGACGGCACCACGACCTACACCGGCTCCGTCTCAGGCAAGCCCGGCATCATCGACAATGAAGCCGATGTAGGCGGCCTCGAGGACTTCCCCACCGTCACCCGTGCTGATAGCTGGGATGCTGATGGAGACGGCATCGCAGACTGGTGGGATGGCTCAACAGGCGGCGATGGCTACACCGTTATCGAAGGCTATCTGAACTTCATGGCGGAGCCGCATGTCTTCGTGACCCCTGGCGGGTCTGTAGAGCTTGATCTCGCGACTCTCGCTCTGGGCTTTGATAGTCCATCTTTCACGGCTGCGGGTGGGGATCTGGGATCGGTGGCTACGGATGGAAGTGTGGCTACGTACACTTCTTCTGGTGATGCGGGTGTGGATTCGTTTACTGTTAGCATCTCTGATGACGAGGGAACTATCTGGGAGAGAACGGTTGGGGTTGGTATCTTTGATGGGGCTGATGATGTCCAATAATGGAGTCAGATGGTATACCTGTGTTGGGGCACGGATGAAGAGGGTTCCGTATTTGATTTGAGTTTTGTTGACTCCGAGCCAAAATATGTAGTTTAAGAGTTGTGTGATGATCCTTGGTTCAGTGAAACTTTTTCATGTATGACTTGAGTGGCTAAAATCGTGATGCTGGTATGATCTCGTTTCGGAATGTTCCTTTTTTGAGAGTAGCTTCACAGTGTCTAGGTATTTCTACAAGGGCACACCCCCTCCGGTGTTCCTCCTTTCTACATCTACCGAAGTTCCTAGTTATAGAATCAATCCAAAGTATTGAGGACCGAGAGTTCTTGAGATAGGAAAATCTCATAAGAGTGAGAAAAGTCCCTACCTAGTAATGATGATTCGAAGTTCTTTCCGGTGGATCGGTCGCTAGAAGAAAAATATGACTAAATACTACAGCAACTAACGATACGTATTTTAGACGTCACTCAGGAGAGCAAAAAGAGAACAAACGAAAGAAAAGAACCCTCCCCAGGAGCAAACTGACCATATAGCAAGCTCAAAGCTCCTATCAAGATATGGCTATTGCAAGACCGCTCCCCGAGCTCAACTCGCTTCCTATGGAAATATATGATGAGGTACTGCGTCAGGAGCATCCGTACCCAGATCTACCTCATTATCCGGGGGAATGCTAATATGATTTTTTAGATTGTAGGTTACTGCGCCTGTCGATACAGAGCGCATTGGGACATTCGTCAAACCCATTGGCTGCTTTCGGCGGATCTCCTTAGACTACGATTCGTCAATAGAAAATTCTATTGCAGCGCTTCTCGGATCCTCTTCCGCGCAGTGAGAGTCTTTCTAGGTCGCCAAAAAGCCTCCGGGACATACAAGGCACTAGATAAACTCAAAGAAATATCCAGAGCAGCTGTAACCGGTTTGTGGAAGGACTGGGCATTCGCTTTGATCATTTTCATATACCCAGGCATTTTCGAAATGCGAAAGCGTTGTGAAGCAGAATAGGATTGCGAGGGGCCTGGTAACAGGGGAAGAAGATGTTGCCAGCCCCTTTGCATCCCTTGGATTCATGGGCGATGGGGATGGCAAATATATCCACTTGACATGACTTTTGCCTTTCTTTTCCGAGTCGGTTGGATGGGATATTCTAGCCTTTCCATTTCAGCTTCACTTGTTACTAACCCTAGTTCCACTGGATAAAGGGATGAAAGAGAGACGGGATGAAATCCTAATCCAATTTCAATATATCAAATCCTACTCACTTAAATCTCCCTATACTAAACAGAAAATCCTTATCCAAAAACCGGACATAGCCTCCCATTATTATTCCAAGACCCCGGCACCGGGTCCCTGACGAGAACCTCCCAGTCCTCAGCCCCTACAGCCGTAAGCGCAAAAAACAACCCAGTTGGATCATATGTCTGCTTTAACCTATATAATCTCGGATAATTATCCCCGTAGAACGCCTGCTGCAGATTCGGTTCCTGGGGATCCGCTTCGCTCATGTACACGCCAGATTCCGGGGCGATTTCTCGCAGGACATCCATCCACTGAGTTAGTACCGTAGATTGGGAGAGAATACTAGACCAACTTGCTGTGATACTCCAGGGTAAGGCAATCATTATCTGGGCTAGGGTGTTTCGCCATGCGGGGAGGACAGAGTTATCAAGGGGAAGTGGCATGGCGATTCCGGTGCCGCTGAGCTGGAAGCCCGCTACAGCCCAGCCCTATATTAATAATTAGATGCAAATGAGTCTATAATAATTTTTTCGGAAAAGGGGTTTGATGGGGATAATTGAATAAAAGATGTAAGGGGGAGGGAGGGTACGTACCCTTCCCGCGGCATCTTGGAGAGCAACAAGCATCTCGTGGCGAAGCGTGTCATCCTCGAAGACGTCACGGGGCATCAAACGCGACGCGACTTTGATGACGTTCATCTCGACTTGTTCTGGGGGGAAGCCAATGGCCCAGGCATCTGGACTACATTTTGTTAACAAGTTTCCATGGAGCCCTGACAAGAAGAGTAACAAGGGCGGAAACGAACTAATTATCGGCATAGTTGTACCACGGGTTATGTCTTATCCCAAATTCATCAAGAACATCAAGCCATGGCGAGAGCAGCTCCTGGGTTTCGCCTACCGTCATATTTGGCGCAAGAAAGGAGTTAATTCTGAAGTAGTAATTAGGGCTCGCGCTGGCGCCTGGTTCGGGAGGAACCATCCCAACGAAAAAATAGGCGTATGCACCAGCAGCGACAAATCTCGGGATATTCTCCAGATAGCTCCCCAGGGCGGACCAGAAGGCGTCTTCTCCGGGGGTATCGGCAAGTGTGAAATTGAAAGCGACCACTGTCGTGGGCAGTTTCGGGTGAGCACGAACAACGACAGAGGTTACAATCCCGATGGTGCTTCCTCCGCCGCCACAGAGCATCCAGAATATATCTGCGTTTCGTTTCGAAGTGGCGATTACAAATCGACCGTTTGCAAGGACAACTGCTCTCATTTTAATGAACTAGTTAGTCTGGAGAATCTCCAGTATGTTTTTAAAACAAGGGAAGTGAACAAATCGCACCATTAATAGCAAGAACCTGGTCCGCAGCTATGCCATACAAACTACTCAATGGCGAATGTCCTCCTCCAGCCGTAAACCCACCGGCTAGACCGACGGTAGCGGCCTCCCCACCCACAACGCTCACGCCCATCTGTTTCGCGAACTCGTTTGCCTCGCGGACTTGCACACCCGCTCCGAACTTTATAGCAGTGCCGGTATAGCCGCTATCACTGATAAAGTCGGGGATGAGGAGTTTCTCTTTCATCCAGTGGGTCCAGATGGAGAGCGAACCTGCCCCCGTCGGCTTGCTGGTTAAGTCATGTCCTGTGTTCTTGACCACGAGGCGGAGATTGAGATTCCGGGCAAAGTTCACGGCGAGCTGGATGTGGGATACGGTGGATGCGTTTACCACGTAGGAGGGGTAGGCCCCGAATCTGCAGGCTGGGGTGTAATTCAGGCCTAGGGGCATACAGGTGCGGCCCTCGAATAAGGGGACCATGATCGATGTTGGGTGGTTGGCGCTGTGTCACGACTTGCATTAAGCTCATTCCTCGGGGTAAACTTCTCTTTTGGACAAGGGGGGTCCTGGGGTTATGTCGTGTTGCTGGACTTACTGTAGGTTAGGGTTATTCCACTGGGAGGTTATGACTGTGCAACGCTCTGAGCTATAACCTGGCCACCCGGGATAGCAGGCGGATGCTAGGGGCGTTGTTGGTAAAAGACGACCGTCGAGAAGACGGTCGAAGCCCTCCCAGATATTATCACTGGGCCAGTCTGGATCTCCAGGCATCAATTTGCATTTATGTTGTTTGAATTTAGGGGTTTCCCTCAAAGGATGCGGCCCAAACGAGAAAAGGCCTGATATGCGAGGGTCAATCTAGTTGATGTTGTTGAGGCCTTCATTTGTCAATTGAATCATTTCCGAGGGGAATAGAGGGGGTGATAGCAGTAATCCATCTGTCAATATATCTGAGAGTACAATGGAGCTCAGCCATAGAACTGTGAGCGTCCTTGGTACAACAATGGCCATTCTAAGTTACTGGTTCAGAAGATGGGTCTAGAAATTGTGGGGAAAGTAGGAACTGGGAATTCCAGCTGATATATAGCCAAAATATCTGAGAGATTCTTTCCACGCCGCATAAAGCCCTTGAATGTTGGAAAGTTTGGGGCAGTATATTTTGAATCCGCCTGGAGGCTGCGGCTGAGGTTCGGTGACCGACACCGATGGTAAAATATTCCAAACAAGTCGGGTCCAGCGTATCCCTCCAGCAAACCACGTTGGGGGTTCGTGAGGGCGGGGTCATCTTGCTCTATTAGTGGTTTGCTTAGTTACTAGAGTGTAAAACAATGGCGGTTAAGGCAGTGAGTGAGATTGGGAATTGTGTCCATAAAAGATTCTTTCAGCGAGAAGCATCGCATACAATATTAAATTCGTGACCGACAAGATGATATTCGCAACTTATTGTAAAGGAAAGATCAAGTATCTAGAGCTTAAAGATAGGTAAGACTATTGCCTGTCCTCATATTTTCAAACCATCATGAAACTCACCATAGCTCACTCACCACAGAAGGTACAGGAACGGGTTGCACCGTAGGCCGTCGAAACAGTACTATTTCTATATCATTCCCAGTCGCTGGAAGAACGAAAACAAAGACCTCTTCGGCGCATATCCCATAGAGCGGCTCTGCCACCAGGCCGCAAAAGACCCCTCGATCGGACCCAATTCCCCGAATCCCAATACTTCAATCACCCACGGTGTCAAAAGAACCAGAACTCCTAATCCCATGATTGTGGTATATACGGGGTGTTCCTTGGCGAACTCAGTGGCTTCATCTGTGACCCTCTTCAGGGCATTGGCGGCGGCGTTGGACATCTGAGCGCCGTTTCTAATCGCGTTCTCGAGGCCGTGCAAGATGGCTTTGGCGATCCCCTTAGTCCATCCTGGTACTGGATAATTCAAGCTGTGATGACAAAATGCTGCAGTGTCCCACCGGTCTGCCTTGGTAAGGGTGGACGATGATCGGGCAAAAGATGCTCCTCATTCCCCGACTTTGAACTTTCGATTTCTTCAGTGCTTGATCGTTATTCAGACCTTAATGATCAGTCGGAAGGGTTGCCCATCCGGTGTTGGGACATGCCATCATGTATCAACCGAGGTAACATACTGTACCGGTTATGAGAGAGGAGTTTGCTCAAGTGCTGGGCTTTCCCATTCCTTCATCTTAGCATTAAGGATCAAGAATTGATGCGAAAGTATGAGTTCTTGTCCCATATAATGTTTTAAAAAAAATAATGCTCTTACTCGAGGAACGGGAAGGAAACCTTGGAGCCATGCTAGCCTATTCTAGCCTCTCTTGGCTCGCAAGGAGGCGAACCTGTCCAACATTTTTCTCCAACTAGAGCAACCTGAAGAGGGGCTCTGGATTTAACAAACATATGGGCAATGTTGACTGGCTCCAACAAACGAAATTAACTCCTTACTGCTCAGGGCTGATCACCATAGCCGCCAGGCAGGGCGAGGAAGGTCCTTTCTGGTTTTATACTATCCGACGCCACCGAGGTACTAGTCTCTCGAGACGGACATCGGAGTGCGCGGTTTTTATGCAACAATGGGTGGGCGCTGATTCAAAACTATAAACATTCTGCATGAGACCTTTGTCTTCTTGTTAGGCAGCTTGTTCTGAGAATATCGTATGATGTCACTGGTTGGCTGGTCCCTGGCAGCCAGTTGTCCCCTTGATGCAAACAATAGATATTGTCGGCGATTTTAGTAGCAGTCGAAAATTAATGTAAAGGATAGGCAATAAACCCAGGTAGGAGGTTATAATTTATCCCTATTAGAAGGCGGACTGTCCCTTGGATGAGTAATTTGACCTGATGAAGCGGCACATGTGTTCATGCAGCTGCAAGGAAACGCTGCATTGGGAGAGCTCTGAACCGGGTTTTGGGGCTAGATTTCCAACACCCTCGTGGACCCCCCTGCTTTTCGATCCGGTCAGCTTACCCTCGATGCTGACAGTGTAACCAATTTATGATCAACGTATCATCAATAGTCACACAAAGAAAGCAATAATCAGCAATGATTATTGCCGAACAATTGAGGCAGAAGAATGTTGTTACACCCAGTCAAATCACGTTGCCGACAACGCGGCCCAATGCGGTTAAGCAGTGCACCTGTCGCGACTGCCTGAAACAGGTAAAGCGCAATCAGGTGTTCTCACCGTGTCCGATTAAGGTTTAGCTCCACGCCTCTTCCACAAGCATCAGGAGGCTATTCAAAGTTTATACAGTCTTAGACTTCGAGGCTACATCCTGTGTGGTAGATCATGGGGAATTCCCGACGGAGCTCCAAGGCATGTGACGAATCCCGACGGATGTGCACCGATCTGACTTTTGTGCCTTCCAAGTTCCCGCAAGGTGGCCAAACTCGCATCACCTCTCACACGCAAGAAAAGGGTCCACCCGGCCGCGGCCCATTGCCGTGATCGCGCCGTCTGCCAATTACGGCTTCACAGTGGATCCCAACCCGGATCCACCGCGATAAATCCTTTTCCAGATAAAGTCTTTTATTTTTTCCTCATCCCCAGGTTTGAAATCCTGAGACCACCCGTTATGAGTTTCTGATACTCACCAGATCGTCATGGAGCAAGACGACGGAGAGAAGAACGAGCTTCACCCCGTCCGCACCACCCAGTCCATTGCAGAGACCTTCTCCGTCCCGCGCGAGATCGCTTTCGTCATCACAGTATGCATGTCGCAGTTCATCACCCAGGCTGCCATCGGCGTCTGCCTGTCTCCACTCGATATTGTGGGCAAGAGCTTCGGCATCACAGCTCCGGGTGAGCTCGCCTGGTTCCTGGCTGGCTACTCCCTGACCGTGGGCACTTTCATCCTCGTCTTCGGCCGCTGCGGGGACCGATTCGGATACCACAACATGTTCCTGATCGGCTTCCTGTGGCTAGCCCTCTGGTCCCTGATCGCCGGCCTAAGCGTCTACTCCAACAGCATCCTGTTCATCTTCTCCCGCGTCCTCCAGGGCCTAGGACCCGCCATGCTGCTCCCCAATGGCCTTGCCATCTTGGGAGCCACCTACAAGGCCGGCCGCAAGAAGGACATGATCTTCTCCCTCTTCGGTGCCACAGCCCCCAATGGCGCTATCTGCGGTGCCGTCTTCGCAGCCATCTTCTCCGAGTTCGCCTGGTGGCCCTGGACCTACTGGACCATGGCTCTCATCTCCTTTTTCTTCGCCATCCTCGGCCGCTTCGTCATCGCCCCCGTCCACCACCCAAAGGTCACAGACAACCTCATCTACGCCCTCGATGTCCCCGGCGCCGTAACCGGCATCACCGGTCTCGTCCTCGTCAACATCGCCTGGAACCAAGCCCCCACCGTCTCCTGGGCCGAACCGTACGTCATCGTCCTCCTCATCATCGGCGTCCTCTTCATCGTCGCCTTCTTCTTCATCGAATTCTCATACGCCAAACACCCCCTCATCCCCTTCCACGCCTTCTCCACAGATGTCTCCTTCGTCCTCGCCTGCATCGCAGCGGGATGGGGCTGCTTCGGCACCTGGATCTACTACACCTGGCGCTTCCTCCTCGATACCCGTCACATCTCCCCGCTCCTCGCCGCAGCCCAGTTCTCTCCCCCCGGTATCTCCGGCCTCCTCGCCGCCCTCGCCACGGGGTATCTCATGAGCCGTATCCGCCCCGCCTGGATCATGCTCATGTCCCTAACCGCCTTCACGGTGGGCTGTCTCTTCTCTGCGATTGCGCCCGTCCATCAGACCTATTGGGGGATGACGTTTGTTTCCCTCGTCGTTATTCCCTGGGGCATGGATATGTCATTCCCCGCGGCTACGCTGATCCTCTCTAATGCCGTGCCCCGTGAGCATCAAGGGATTGCTGCCTCGTTGGTGACGACGGTCGTGAACTATACCATCTCGCTCAGTTTGGGATTTGCGGGGACTATCGAGTCGCAGATTGTGACTAACGGAGAGACCGTGGATGATCGATTGAGGGGCTATCGAGCCGCGTTGTATTTTGCCGTTGGGCTCGGTGGGTTGGGGATGGTTTTGAGTGCGATCTATACGTTGAGGAGTTATATGAGGAAACCCAAAACGGGGGTGGAGGCGTAGACACACCACGCCGACACCCATTCCCTAAGTAGCATCCATACCCCCGTCCTTATCCTGGGGATTAATTAATAAACATACAGCCATGTATATGCATATAAGCATTGTGATATAGATATATATATTTACATAGAACTATGGATATAATAATTACTTAATAGAAAAAGTTGGTTTCCTTACTCCCATGAAAACCCCCAGTGGCCACCCCTATTCCCCCATTTCAGGGGGAAGTAGCCTGCCCCCGGGTTCCCCTCCGCAAGTGCTCTTCGGCTATTCTCCTCGTGGCCTGGTGGGTGGCATGCCGCAGCAATGGCCAGACTGCAACTACCTGCGACGGGCATAGCGGACGCAAACCTTCGGCTTGAGATGGCGAGGAGAGTGATCAATAATACCGTGCCGAGTGCGAGAGAGGCGACGATCATGCCGGGGCTGTAACCCATCGTAACGAAGTCGCGGGTCGGGTCTCTTTCTTTGGTGGTCGTGTAGACTTGGACGTTCATGAGGAAGAGGCTCTGGGAGCCGAGGAAGTGGAGGATTGCGCAGGCGGCAATGAGGGTGAGAGAATAGAGTGGCGGGAGAGAGAGGTAGGAGGAGGTGCGTTGGGATATGGCTGGGGTGGTGGAGACGCGGAGACCGCGGCGGAGGATGGCGTAGTTGCTCCATTCGGCGGAGAGCGTCATGGTGGTTAGGATGCCGTTCGTTGTGAAGTAGAGGATAGAGAATAGAATTTGGGGGGTATTGGCGATTAAACTGTTCGCTAGGAGGGATGTCGGCCAGTCTCGACTTGTTATCAGGGTTAATGTGTCGGGGGAGTTGAGTGTAGTGTGCCAGATTCTCTCCTTATCCTGCACCCTGGTGAAGCCGTATATTAGAAGAGCGAGGCTGGGGATTATCGCTAGTAGGTATCTGTTTTTAGCTTGGTTAGAGCGGAGCATGGCCACTGGTTTGGTGGGACAATGGAGCACAACATACGGTATTATTCCGGCCGTCCAGCGAGTTTTGGCGACTGCAGAATACCATCTTGTTGGGGTAGGATTGTACTTCAGCGAGGGCTGGGATTTGTACAGCTGACTGAGGGTATCGCGTGAGAGGAGAGGGTAGCCCTGGGTAATGCGATCGGGGCGGTTCATAAACGATGCCACCGCATCGCCCACCGTCAGGGTCGGGGATTCCATTCGTATGGCCGTCACGATCATGATGATCGCAGGAATCAAATTGAACGCTATAACCACCAGCGTCAACGGTAGATTGTATTGTAGCTTACAGCGACCGGGAGAAAATTCGCTGAGACAGCCACTGACGCGCGCGCCGTTGATGGTCCAGTTGTTGTTTGTCACTTGTTCTCGTACAGTTTCCATACAAGTGGTGTTGAAGCCTCTAGGGCACATCCAAGGGGAAAGGGAGGTTTGGTTTTGATGGGGATGAAACACAAGGTCCTCACTTAAGGCAAGATATTCGGTGACATTGTCATTAATGTCGATTGTGACAAGTAGGCTACCATGAGAGGTCTGAAAAGGCGTTGTGTACGCATCGAAACATTGCGATGGAGTGAGTGACGATAACGCGTCCCGCCTAGCTTCATCGTGAAGTCTCACGAAGGATTCCCAAACGGTAGTGTCACCAGCTTCATGGTGTAGAGTGAGCTGAGATAGCCCCATCTGGCCGAGAGAATCTGCGCCAACAAACACATCGTAGTCGTTCGCAGAGACGATGCTAAACACCGTGGAGTTATAACTACCCACGATTAATCAAGGCCGAAAACAGGTACCGGTCAACGTACATAAAATGGAGGGGAAGAGAGCAGATCAATAGCAGCATCCATGAGGCACTCTTCTTCTTGGAGACGCGGGTGAGATTCCGAATGCTGGGAACGCCAATATCCACCCAGCTACCGTTTCGATGGGCTTTATCGATATCCGATCTCGTTGGTGAACTCAAACATTGCTAGTATTCATCGGTAAGTCATATATATTAATTTAAAAAATATCCTGAGTGTTTGGCGGTTACCATGCAATAATTACTGGCTGCGAGAAGCACCATGCTGAGAATATTGACAACAAAATGTAATCCAACACTCATCCGCCGCACCTTGCTGCAGTTCCCCTCGTACAGCAGCCCGCTCCTATCCTCCAGTCCATGTCGGGGAACAGCCCACAGAATGAAACCGACGTTGAAAGCGAGGACGATGATATTTCCCCCTGTCGCGAGGAATAGGGTCGTTCGCCATGAAGGTAACATCTTCCATGACGAAATATCCTTTGTGAGAGAGGAGCTTGTTGGAGCATGACACAGGAGCGGAAGTCTTTGGCTCTTTTAAGAAATGATGATGGACTGGGGCAGTGCCCAAGACAGCCTCGAAGCTGAAGTCACAGACGAATACGAGGTGGCTGTACCGACGATCGTTTCCTGCCATGCCAGCACTTCGCCGAGGAGCCAAGACCGTAAACTTAAATTGAAGCCTCATCTCACTTTCATCCAGTCAGAGCCGAGTACATTCGTACTCGTTTTTAGGAATCGGATCCCGTGCGCTTTGACATGGATCAATTCGTCCTGCTATTCGCGGCTCGGTGATGTGTGTGTTGATAAGATAGATGAAAAGATGAAAAACGGATTTCGCCGTGGAAGGCTTTCAAACCCGTTGGATTTCCCCTCCATCTCTTTGGTTTTATCCCTTCTGAGAAATTCAGCTCCTTTTCCTCTCTCTGAGGACAGAATGTTTGGGGACAAATCGCCTGGGGACGGACTCTGGTCCTAAATTAGCATCAGACCACTGCACCCACTCAGCCCCAGCGTAGCGGGTTAACACCCGCTACCTAAGTGATGCTGATTGGCTGCTTCAAAGAAAGCTCTAATTGGTTCAATGTCGGGATATCGCGGGTTTTAATTGGCAGGACAGTTCATTCCTTCAGCCTAGCTCATTCGCACCGACTCCATATATTCGGTATCCTCTCTCCATGGTAAATACCCAAAAGGAAATAAATATGCGAGAGAAAACGAGGAAAGAAAAACACAGTCAAGTGTAAAGCCCAAAGGGAGAGAATCGTTAGATGCGTCCACCTGTCCATTCGTATGGTCGGGGCGAGTTCCAATCAGATGGAGTCGATCCATCGTTAGTTGTTCCATGAGACCATCTTTGCTGCATTATAAATGTATGAACAGCATTCATCATCCTATCATCACTGTAGTCATCCAATTCCACCCTGAGGGGCATTTTATAGATGCCCGAAACCACTCTCTCCCACGAGTAGCAATATGGCTCTTCAAAAAGACTAAAGTGCGCGAGGATTTTCTCCCTCTCATCCTTGAGGAAAGGAGTTGGCGATTTCTGAAGCGGTGGATGGGGTGTGTACTGTGACTTAGGCAATACAGTCCCAGAGGCGCCTCCAGCCTCCAAGTCTTCGTCTTCGTCTGAACTCGAGGCAAAAAGGTCAAAACCCATATCGTGGTCATCAGCTGGCTCATCCCCAGTATCGGTTGAGCAATCCGATCGGTAGTCCGGGATTTCGATTCCGAGATCTTTTAATTCTTCACTGCTAATGTATTCATAACTCAGCTCGTACTCCATCTCGCTTAGCTCATCTGGAGTCAATTCAACTGGTTCAAGTTCCCAGATTGTCCGGAAGCGGCTGAAAACCTCAAGACTATCACAAATAGGTGACGGATAACGTCTATAATATGAGTATAAGCTTCGGAGAAGCTTCCCGGCAGGGGCTTGAAGATCCCAAATACCATCTTTATATAACAAAATGAATAAACGCTTAAGTGTGGCCGCGGGGCCGAGAGCTTCCCACATCGCGTCCTAAATGTTACAAGAGTCAGTCTTGAAAGTTCGATTGAATAAAACAGAAACTCACTTCTTCTCCCATTCGGGCGTTGATCGCCAACTGCTCGAGGCGTGGGCAGTTTTTGATAACCATGGCTAAGCAATCAATTCCCGCAAGTCCCCAAAATATTTGAGGGTCATCTGGCATGAAGAGGGCTCTCAAAGTGCCAAAGTGTCCGGTTAAATCCAAAGAAGCTTCCCCCCAGGAAAGGGACGGGTGGTAGTATATGAATAGCTCCTCTAATCCACAAGACCCCCCGATGAAGGACTCCACTGAAGCGTTTGTAAAGTTCAAGTGAAGGGACTTGAATGAGACCCGTCGCTGACGAAGATAATCAAAAAACGGGGTGAAATCAAGAGTATGTTTCTCAAGGACGAGAGCAAAATTGTCCACTGACTGAAAGTTAACCCTTTGAAACCAGTTCGAATCACGAAAGCCTTCCTGCAGGAATAACTCTAGTGTTCTTAATTCGACTTCATTTTCTGGGTCAGCCAGCTCATTCAATATGCAAACCATATCGTCCCGAGGTGGTGCTCCAGTGGCACCTGTTGACTTATCGCTCAGGTGTTGTAACCTAAGATATTTGAGGGTATCGCGATTCAGCTTGAGAAGTGTGGAGATCATGGGAAAAGGCATGTTTTGAGCCTGCCCTAGCACAGATAACGACACGAGAGAGTGCTTCCACGCATATCGATTCTCGGGACCAGGAGATGGGGACAAGAGAGCCGCGAGATACTCTGCGAGGTAGAAGTAATTGCAGCTTAAGGAACTTAACCGTGCTTGTAGACCTGTAAACAAAGTTTCCGATGGATAGAAATCCACAAGCCAGCTAATTGGAAACCAATACAAATAAATTAATACGCTTCCGCGCACGAGTAGCCCGCCAAGACCCTTGTAGCTGTACTTACTTGAGTTCCGAAAGGCTTATCATGTACGGTAACGCAGTGTCTAGCTTGCAGTTCAGAAAGGCATTTATTGATATCCACTGGGTGTCATGTTTCTCATGTTCTCCAACGCTAGGATTTTCTCCTGCTCCACTTGGTAAGTGTGAAGAACATTTGCCCATCACGGTCAGTCTCTTGATATGCCGGCATTGGCCCTGACTATTTTCCGATATCCCACGTAAAACCGCTAATGTTGAATTGAAGTCATCTTCGATATGTGAAGAGTCATTTCCCGGGAAGACCCTCAATATTGTATGGCGGTAGAGCAACGGAACGATGAGGTTGTTGAGACGACGACTTGTGGAACTCAGCGAAACCAAATCGCCTTTTGACCCGAGCTATCACACTGATATATTAGTAGGGCACCAGGTTCACTATTTGAAAGAAGAAGGCTTGCATTCGCAAAAATAGAGTCAAATATCTCGTTTGGGAGGTCAGCACCCGTCACCATTCTGTCGGATAGAGGCCTTTCAAAGTCCGGCCAACAGGTAGCTAGAATTGATCGGAATCAGAAACAGCCATATCCTCCGTGCTAACAATGGGAGCCCAATATATCAAATGCATACAACTAACACCCTAGAATCCAAGCAAAACGAAGATTAGAACCCAGGGAATAACTGAGATTTGGCGAGTTGGAGTTGGCTTGAAGAAAATCCGACGGGAAAACGACTCACGGTGGTTCACTTCGTGTGAAATCGACCAATTAGGCGGCACGATGTCGGAACTCGTGGCATCTCTGAGGGAGTCCCTCTACAAATGCCTGCCGAGATTCAGTTTCGAGACGGCCCTATTTTGTTTCCCCCCCCTTGCCATTTGAGATATTGAATACCAATAATGAAAAACGAGGGCATGCGCTACGGGCCATAATTCGACTCTCAAAATCAAGGCACAACCCCGCGTGGTTCAGCATGGCAGGGGTGATATGCCAATGCCGGGCCAATAGGCGTAGATTTCCGGGGAACTTTTAGGTGAAAATCCTGTTTACACATATTAATTCGCCTGGCGCTAGGTTAAATATCCACAGGCGGCTCGTATTCTCAGGTTGGGCATGTCATCCTAAACAGGCGGAATATCCCTCGTCATTGCATATGGTCGACGACCAGGCATCCAGTCACCTTCCGACGAACCCCCGCCTCCAAATTTCATCCAGCCTCATCATGTTTTGGAGACCCCCCACCTCACCAGAGCTTTGCATCCAAGTGCGCCAGCATAAATATGGCAGCAGATACAGATTCGGATAACGACTGCATCATAGTCCAGCCCGGGGAATGTCAAAACGATGTGGATAGCCTGAGGAGCTGGCTGGGACGAACGGACTTTGATAGCGAGTATCGGAAACATCTCAACGCCCATCTGAAAGGCACTGGAGATTGTGTTTATTCCACAGATCAATACCGCCGATGGAGCGAAATAAACGAAATCGGAACGCTATGGGTTCGTGGTATTCCTGGAAGTGGCAAGTCGATGGTCGCTGCCAGCATAATAAGCCGATTGCAACAAGTGGTGGATGGTTCTGTTCTCTTCTTTTTCTTCCGCGAGATTTTCGCGTCGAATAGATACCCAAAGTACCTCGTTCGAGATTTCTGTCACGACTTACTGCCTCATTCACCTCCTTTGCAATCCAGCATGACCACATTGAGGGATGAGCAGAGTGATGCTGACGCAATCTCGTTAAAGAAAATTTGGAATTGTTTCGTGTCATGTCGGACATGCCCCGAGTATACTGTGTCGTGGATGCACCGGATGAGATAGAATCGGGCCACGAGGAATTCTTGACTGATCTTGTCTCACTAGGGCAAAGGTCTCCGGGAAGAATCAAGGTTATCCTAACTAGTTGGTAGCTTCCCCATATCGATTCTATTATGAAAGGAGTTGACTTGGTCGATCTTCGACTCGACTACCCGGAAATGGGTAGCGATATTACAAAATATATCACTTATCATCTCAAGACATGCAACCCAGCGGTACCTATGCCAAAGGATGTTGAGCACATCAAGAAAATTGTCTGTGAGAGGGCAAGCGGCTTGTTTCTTTACGCAAGACTCATGATGTATCATTTAATCCAGCATCCTGGTGATATTAATTCTCAGGTTGACCGGTTGCCGGATGGCCTCGGAATATGTACGCTGAAATTCTACAAGAGCACGCCCGTCGCTGCGGGACAACCACAGACTTCCAAAAGCTGGTACTGTCGTGGGTCATATTCTCTTCAATGCCAATACGGCTTCTCCAAGTCGCCCAAGCCATCGATTCCATGCCGGATCGTGGAGGATTAGAGCCCACACGCGAAACAAAGCTTGCGGTGCGAACGACTTGTGGACCGCTTTTGGAAGTATGCGAGGGTGGCGTTATCCAGATTATCCATCACTCACTGAAAGAATTTCTGCTCGGATCAATATCAGTGATCCTTTTATTTCTGGAAGATCTGGAATTCTAGCAATTGATCCTACCATTATCGACTCCACTAAAACCATACTTCGATGGGCCATTCGTTCCCCCCGAAGAATCAAAACAGCTCTTTTTTAATCCCAGTGACAGTCTCACATATCCCAAAGGTTGTCGATTTTTAGTTGCCATGCCCGGATATCCGATGAGTTTGCTATTATTCTGGTGGGCAATTTGCGAGTATTCACATCTGTTAAATCCTCGTCTTGGGGATAAAGTGGAGTCGTTTAGGTATGGCTTGTCAACCTATGGGGCTTCGCAACCCCTCCACATGGCTCATCACATTGCAAATATCTCTTGTTATTCGTGCGTCGAAGGTGGGATCGCAAAATATTTAATTTTGTCCTTATTTATTTATCCCCCTCAAATCCCATGTGGTCATCAACTTGTCAACTTGATGTGCTATTTCTATGGGCCGAGACATTATGGGGCAGATATGCGGGGTGCGATCTTGAGGAGGACCTTGACAAGATTCAAGAGCCGACTCATGTTTCGCAAGGCCGTCATCATATTGTATCTAATGCCCCTCAATCCACATTCACCATCGGTTTTAATGTCGTCGACATTCATTAAGGCTCACAAAATGCACGGGTGGTAGAAATCATTCATGAATATCGTCCTGTGGTTAAAGTTGAGTTGCGGGGTGCCCAAAGCAAGTCGATCTAGCTATCCTTGTAGATACGGTTAGCTTTATCGGTAGTTATCAGGATTATCACGGCTCTCTTCCGAAGTATTGCATACCTCTTCAAATTGCAGTATTTTCGAGGCGACAACTAAAGCAGGATGTGCTCAAACCCGTCGTCAAGGCCCCCACCTACCGGACTTTGGAAAAGAAATGAAAGAAGACAAAAAAAAACATAGCTATGATGCGCTTCAAGTTTCCCAATAGTTCACAAGCTGTTCCACTCTCCGGGCCTATTGGAAACACAAAAGTGGTCGCTCTATTGTTTATTTTTACTCACATCGATAAGTGTATTCAACGCAGAATAGAAACAGTAGTAGTCCTACAACCATCACGTGGCGGGGGGGGGGGGTTAATTCCCCAAGATATGCTCGCCACAAGTGATCGAGGCGTACCCGAATCATTTATTTCACCTCGAGATTCATTGAATTGGATTTTTAGAAGTATTAACAGGGTAGACAAAAGCTCGGTTTTAGGAGAGACAAAGGTTTTCAAAGGTATAGGCGTCCACGCTCTTGAGCCCCGTTCACTTGGTTTGGATATATAACGAATCAAATTTATAGCCGTACCAAAATAAGAAAGAGAGAAAAAATCGGAAACCAAAATATTAAACATTCAGGAATATACATAAACCCACAACATGATTAGAGTATTACCCTCCACACAGCTCTTTTTACCTCAACTTCAAAGGTCATTAAAACACGGAAGGATATATATCGTGAGGCTAGAATTAGAACAGACAATATGAATGCTCAGAAAAGAGCAAAAAAAAAGAGCCAAGTAGGTAAAATAATGATGGATTGGAAATGGAAACCCAGTTGGTTCTTGCTCATGTTACACGTTGATCACATAGCACTTATATTGTCCCGAGCATCGAGGCAAGCATCGGCCATCTTATCGATGGCGTCGGTTCTTTGGGCGGCGGTCAACCATCCCCGACTGACTAATCGGGTCAACGCATCACCGACCCAGTTCTGGCAATTCCAGTCAAGATCGAGACGGCCATTGCGAATAGGGGTCCTGCACACTGTCTCACAAATCGAAGTCTCTCCGATTGAAGTCGGAATCTCGGTGACGGGTATTACTTTAGCTAGATCCCCGAGGTCGGAGGGGTCACAGTTCATGTTGTTGGCAAATCGGAAGAGTCCTTGGGCGCCAACAATGTGCATAATACTGCGGGCCTCGGAGGCAAACTGAAAATATAGGGCGGTGTGGCGGTATTCGGTATAATCGAGGGGATCCCCCTTGTAGATGAGGATGAACAACTTTTGTGTCATGCTGCTCTCGGTGTCATTGGGGCGAGTTGAGAAATGATACTGGAGAAGTCGAATTAATTTAAGTTCGGGGGTGGTGGGATGATGTTAAGTTTGTCGCTAACGTCGCCGATCATGATCAACTTAGAACACAAATTCCCCGCGATAAGCCAGCCAATCGTGGCGACCAGGATTGTTTGCTTGGCCAACGCACGAACACCCAGCTCTTTTCTTTTCCCTTGGACATACTTGTCTCCCTATACATGGATTCTTAATCTAATACAAGTATCCAGTAACGCGTGGAAACGCGTGCGCTGGGTCCTAAATCTGATGCTTTCTATACATCGATTCGGTCGAAATTTCGCAGGTAAACAAGATGGACGAGTGATTGTTCAACTTTGTGTAACGGCCGTCTTTCTATGAGTTGAGAGGGATGGTTTTACAAGGGCACAATGTGCGGATAAGATGATAATTCAATGCAGTATAACCTTCTCATGAGTTTTATTTTACTGCCGCCCATCGACCCTAAAATATGTTAGGTGTGAACAGATATCCAGGAGCTTGATTTTGATTTCTATCTCCTCTGTGATATCTCGTTCGTTGGGGGGCTTATCGAGTGTTTTCAGTTTCGCCTAATGGATGGACGAGTCCATCGTCGTTATACTCATACCGTTTCTCATGATCCTGTTTGGGTCAGTACTTCTTCCAGCTGTATCTTCGTTTAAAGCACTTACCCAGTATTTATTGAACCCAACACCTTCACAAACCTCCGTGTATCCTAAAATCATTGGGGGCGGTGCTTCTTCCACCATCGATCGCTTCAGACCTTCCAATGCATCCCGGATACCCTTCAGCTTTGCAGCAACGAGGGTCCATGGGTATGCAACAGCCGCAAAACCAAGTTGTGCCAGGTCTTTTGCTGATAGGTTTTCGGTTAAGCCCCCCTCGATAATATTTGCCAGCATAGGAATTCTCAGTTCCTCGACACATCGCTTCATGGACTGTCGGTCGGGCAACGCCTCGACGAAAACTGCATCGGCTCCGATCTTCTTGAATTCCTGAGCTCGTGTGATGGCCTCGTCCCAGCCGTGGATCAAGGCATCAGTCCGAGCGAGAATGAAAATGTCTCTCCCTTCGTTTCGCGCATCACACGCAGCCTGTATTCGAGCGTAGGCCTCCCCACGAGACACGACGGACTTCCCTTTCGTATGACCGCATCCTGTTGGGCAAAAAAATACATCAGATAAATTAGCAATAAGCCCACGAATTCCTGTAACGAGAAAGCAATCTCACGTTTCGGCCATGTTTGGTCTTCAATCATTACCCCGGCTGCTCCAGCCTCCGCAAATGCCTCCACCGTTCGCTTCACGTTCATCGGGCTCCCATACCCCGTGTCACCGTCAGCCATCACCGGGATGCTAGTCACGCGAACCGTTTCCTGGATCCTCCCGCACATTTCTTCCATAGCAATGTAGCCTGTGTCAGGGAGGCCATAAGTGCTGGAAACGGCAAACCCGGAGAGGAACAGCATCGGAAATCCGGCTTCCTCAATAAGTCGAGAAGAAAGGCCATCGTAGCTACAGGGAAATGCTAGTATTTTGTTCGGGTCATTGTATGCTTCTATCATCATTGTGCGAAGGTGGGATGTCTGCAATGAGGGGATCCGCCCCCGCACGTTTTGGAGCTTGATGGAGTAAGCCGACGTCATATCCCCGTCGGGACGGTGCTGTTGCTTGGGATGATCGAAGCAAAACGGATAAGGAGAGCTAGTTGGGTTAGCCATGGTGAGTTTGCGTCGATAAAAGTCCAATAACTAAGGCCGCCAGTATTTTAGCCAGAGTTGTAGAATGGGTAGCACGTGTTCCCAGTGTTGAAGAGGAGGGGCAACTTTTATACCAGATGTACATGCTCCGTATATCGGCTGCAGATCTCCCAAATTGGAGGTTGTACTGGAAAATGACCATTTTGACCACAATTATTCTTTTATTTGATATATTTACACTTTCAATGCGAAAAAAAAAAAAACTCGTCAATTCCAGCGTGACAAACAATGCTGAGGGGAGACAACACAAAATCAAATGGTTGCTCTCAATCAAACCCAAATAATCTCCTTATGTGTTTAATTGAAGAGTCCGATCATTTCCACATCTCCAATTGATTTGAATCATTTCGCTTGAAGGATCAAAGCTGACCACCTATTGAACGGGTGGACTGGGCTTGGAGACTACTCCTCGTTGGCGCCTGATCGCTACTTTAGGCTTCTGGGAGATGGTGGTTTGTTTTCGACCACCCGCAATGGGTTGCAATGAGATCATTCAGCAATCCACCAACCAGACACTCCACTCTCCTAAGGATTCTTATTCTTATAAATCATTCTCAGCTCGTATTGGCTCTCCTCTGACATACTCTGGTCCTAATTCCCGAGTCACGATAAGCCGACCTTATCCATTGGTCCATGTTGGCAGGGGCTCGTATTCAAATTTGGAAAGATGCTGCCTGCAACGCTCGAGGTGAAAGAGAAAATTGCATCTTTCTCGGTCCCGAAACAACGGCTGGAATTCCTGAGATTTTACTTTTCTTTTCATGGAAGTTTATACAAACCATGGCGCAGAGTTCCTCGCAAGCCAGCTCGTCCTTCCATACCCAAGATAGCTCTCTGAGCCTCCTTACCAACCCTCTTCTACTCCATCCAGTGACTGAAGAAGACTTTCGAACTCTCCGCGGAGTTTGCGAAGATGAGTCAAAAGCCAGCACCCCTCACTCTCGACCTGGCCGTCTCAAACGGCCACATACGAAATCTCGCGGAGGCTGCTTGAAATGCAAATCACGGCGAATCAAGGTATGTAGATTGATCGAACTGTAGTCAGCAGGAGTTCAGAAAAGAAGATGCCGAATAGAAAAGGTCCCCACAACTTCCAGCTAATACCCCGCGTTATAGTGCCAGGAAACGAAACCAGCATGCGCAAACTGTATACACAAGGATCTAGAGTGTGTCTATCCAACTCTGGGGACCGAACGACGTATGTTACACAGGACAGATACCCAATCTTTAGCCCTCGCGCCCCTGGTAGAGTCTGCGTCAAGCCCTGCCTCAATTCCACAAACACTATCCCTCGCACAATTCACAGTTGATGATCTTCGATTCTTTCACCATTTCCTCCTTGCTGCGCGACCACACCTCCCTTTTGGCAATGAGCGCCAGTGGATGACAGATATACCCGCGTTCGCGCACGATGTGAGTCTTCCACATTATCCAGCACCGGTTTATGTAGCCGAAAACCATTCAACGAAAGTTTCATACTGACAAAACAAAGTGCCCACATCTCATGCACGCTATTCTCTCTCTAGGCGCAACCCATTATTCCCTAATAGCACCTAACGGGTCCCAACACTTCCCAAGCGCCATCGCACACAGAGGCAAGGCCCTCCAATATCTAAACATAGCCTTAGCAAAAGGGCGTAACGCCACTACTACGGAGATGGACGGGATACTAGCAACATGCTACACACTCTGTTTTCAATCTCATCACATGGATGACGGCTTAGTCGATTTCGCTGTCATGGTGCGCGGCTGTGGTATCATTACAAACTGGATCCTCGAGAACAGCAGATCCAGCAACATGTTCCATATACAAACCAACGCAGAGGTCATCGCGCTAGTTACATCATGGCTACCTGCCGGTCCATCCCAGGTGAAAGAGCAGGCAGCCGTAGACGAATCACTCGCCAATCTTGCGCTGCTCGAGCCACTTCTTCAGACCTCGGCACATTTTGATTTTTACTACGCGCTCCGACGGACTTACTTTGCCCTCAAAAGTTCGGTGCGGGAAGCATTCACGGCTCTTACCGATATTTATTTGGTGTGGAATAGTATGGGGAACGTTGAATTTCTGACTTTCATTGCCCCTGGAAATTATGTCTCACGGGCCTTGTTCATGCATTACATCACGATTGATGTTTTTATGCGGCCCGTGTATATCCGGATGAACCAACATAGCAGAGTCATGTTTGCGTCGGCTCACTTTATAATCTATAAATGGGCGGATGCGGTTTATCACAGTCTGCCGGTGTGGATACGGGAACTGGTCCGAGGACAGGCGGATTTAGTGGCTGCAGATCTGGAGGTGGAACTTAACAATGGACACAAGTCTCCTGAATGGGCACGCGAGCTTGCATTTTTAGGAGAGTGGTTACGGAGAAGACCCACGGCGAGAGCCGGCCTCACGTGCGAGTCTGAAGCGTCATTGATAATATAGAGATTGCAAGCAGAATACCCGAATTACCAAACATTATTATTAACCAAGCCAGGCCCAAAAGGGTGCAAAAGGAACCAAATCTAAAGAATACCACCAACGCAAAAATCTATGCAAAAAAATCGGGCGACAATGATCTCCCCTCCACAGATATATAAATCATTCCCTCCTTCTATGCCCCGCTGGTTAAAAAGTCTCATGCCTGTGCGCCGCTATGACTGTGACTGCGACTGTGTCGACGATGGTGGCGGCGACGCTTGCGCCCTTCGTCCATATGATGGACCTCGTCCTCCGCCCCAAAGGCTGCGGGGAGCCATTTCGACGGATGATACCATCCCAGAACCAAGAGGGCGAGGAGCATCGGGACAGCCTCGAGTACATACAAAGGCCATTCATTGATAAAGGTATAAGCTTCGATTCCAAGCGCGAACTCGACTAGTCGAAAGATAGAGCGGACCTGCAACATTGATCAGGACACGACCAAAGAATGCGCGTAGCCGTAGCCGCGGAAGAACACTTACCATGATGAAGAACCCCCCAATATACAACCCTCGGAACACCATTCTCATACCCTCCTCCAGCTTGGTCATACCCTGACTGGCCCTCCAATGGAATGAGATCACAATGACCAAGAAGGCAGTAAACGTCGCCAATTGCAACGCCAATCCCCCAATCAGGACACCGATACCTGCATCTTTCTCCGAACCAGCCCAGTCTCCTGATGCAGCAATCCCACTACCGGACCCCTGCGTTAGGAAACTGAAAATATCGAGGGTGATGAAGATCCTCGGGAGCCATTTAACGCGGATCCAGCCCAAGAATAGCCCATCTTTCTCCGTCGTACCCTCCGGTGCGCCAAAGATGATGAGTCGACCGAGGAGGAGATAAAGGCTTGCGCAGACAAATACGGGGCAAATCACGATGAGTGTCTGTGACAGGGCGTACAGCGGAATATTCTCTGGTTTCTTAACTGAGGCACAACGGACCGCATATCCGGCTATCTCAAGTCCAGCGCCGATGAGGATGGGGATGAAGAAGCCTGCACGTTTGTACTTTCCGTTACGGGGCCCGATGATAGTGATGTAGAGGTGGTAGAGAAAAGGGAAGATGTACAGGACTGTAAATAGAATGGCAGCAGCAAAGGATGGCTTATAAAAGTAGATGCTGTTGTCTTCGCTGTCTGCCATTGTGGCTTTTTGTTCGCTTTTTGCTCTGAGATGAGCAGAAGGGCATCAAAAGGTGATCTGGTTTTGGATATGCCATGATGAAAACCCCTCCAATAAGTATACTTATATACCTATTCAGTGTGCCCAACTGCTTCAAAGACGACGGTGCTTCAGCTGGGCTTCCTTTCCTGTTATGTTGCTGCCTTAACCCTTATACGGGATCCCGAAAAGGGAAATCTCGTATCCGCATTCGTTCCTGACAGCCACACTTTAATCCTGCTCTACTTTCCTTGCAGCGCGGCAGCCTCGAGCCAATGATAGAACTCAGGGAAAACTATCTGACTTGAATGCGATGGATGCGAAGATCACAGGGCCATGGCAAGGCTGCGCAGATCGCGTGGCTGAAAGCACTTGGTGCAAGGACTCTACGATAATTGGCTCTCGTTTTCAAATGCGAGCACCGCCCTGAGCCGGAGCCAGCTTGTTAACTTTAATTTGTGGCTTAGGATTTGATCTTCCGATTGGCTCCTTTTTTTCTTCACAGGATTGCTTTGTGTGATAGTTGCCCAGACTTGGACCAGAGTATATGATCTCATCAAGAGAAAAACGGTGCCTGAACGCTGATGATGACATGGCGATTTACGAGCCAGAAATGAAATTGAAAAGGCCTAGAAGTACTTAGAATTGCTTATTCCCAAATGATTTCAGTATTCGCCAAATCTTTGCGGGCAAAGAGAAAAGATACTGGTTTGTTTCTTTTTTCCCGAAGACTCAATGAGCTGGCTCGACATCTTGAAGAAGTTTCAAATCTCGAATTTCAACGGAGAGTGTGGATCATTGCTCAAGCAGGCTTGATGTTGGTCTCATTTTTAGCCTGGATGGCGTGACTTATCTGATGTTCAACTGCATTCTCTGGTCGTTTGCTTCACTCCAAGTTCAATAATAAAACGGAGTTGGGGAACAAAAGAAAAAAGAAAAAAAAGGGAGAGAACCAGAATCAATCATCAATCTCTGCCGAATATGTTAGTTAAATTACTGGTAGAATGTTATTTGGGATTTGATTTTGAAGCTATAGATTCGAGTTGTGATGTCAGACGGCCGGGGTGTCGGCAGGAGCGTCGGCTGCGTATATAGAGTGTTTCCCATACTTTCCATCATCTTATTTCATATTGCAGGGGAGTTGGGACCACGAAATCAAGAAATGAGCTCCAGAAATTAGTGACATAAAACGAAGATCGTCTTCCTTATTTAGCCATCTTGCGGAGCAAAAACCTTGGATGTGTGTGGGGTAACGAGTTGGAGATGGGTTTTAGCGACGACCCAGCCGACGACCCAGCCGACAGGCGACTGGAGATCAATCCCAGAACAACGAAATGACGACTATAAATGCCCCCCTCATTTCCTCCCTACAGGGTGAATTTTGGCCCAGATAACAGAATACGCTTCCAAAATGGCAACTACAACCATTGTCACAACCCAAGACACCTTGCTCTCTGCCTTCCCGGATGGGCTCAAGACATCCGGGCAGCATGCACCAGTTTACTCGTGTGTTCGCCCATACGAGGACTTCCCCAAGGAAATGACCGGCCCAACTGTCTGGGATGCTGCAGACTACAGAGACCAGCCAGAACGCTGGACACATTCCTTCACCCCAGACGAGGTGGCTGAGATCGGTGCGACATCCGACGCTTTCATTCAGTCCGGAACCCCATTAACAGGGATCACCAAAGAGAAGTTCCCACTACCGACTCTTGCTGCAAGAATGAACGCTCTGCGGGAGGACCTGCTGAATGGGAAAGGATTCTACCGGTTTAGAAGCCTCCCTGTCATTGAATGGGGGTTGCACAAATCAGCTGTTGCCTACATGGGATTAGGCACGTACTTGGGTTATTTCCTGAGCCAGAACGGAAGGGGCCATGTCCTTGGCCACGTTAAGGATCTAGGGGAGGATCCTACTCAAACCCACAGAGTTCGAATCTATCGAACAAACGCCAGGTAAGGGGAGCAATGTGAACAGATTTAGGAGCCAGTCATGAGAATGCAGTTCTAATCGCGCAATCCTTATAGGCAGTACTTCCATACCGATGCGGGCGACATGGTTGGCCTTCTCTGCATCGCTAAATCCCTCTCTGGTGGGGAATCGGATATTGCATCCACGCACCAAGTTTACAATGCCCTGCAAAGAGACCACCCCGACGTGGTGAAGACATTGGTCGAGCCGAACTGGTACTTCGACCGCAAGGGCGAGGTTTCCGATGGCCAGGAACAGTGGATCCGAGGCAGTGTGATCTATCTCGAAAATGACCCTGATGGGACGCCTCGCGTTTACGGAAAGTTCGACCCTAACAATGTGACGTCGCTCTCTCGTTTCAACTCAGGCCCCGACGCGCGCATACCCCCGCTCTCGGAGAAGCAGAAATATGCCATGGAAGTGCTGGAGCGTACATGCAAGGAGCTTTCTCTTCATATGATCCTGGCCCCTGGAGATATCCAGTTCTTGCATAATCCTCATGTATTCCATGCGCGCACTGCATATACTGATTATCCGCCTGGGTCAGTGGATGAGGAGGGGAAACCACGGCCACAGAGACATCTTATGAGGTTGTGGTTAGCCGTGCCTCAGGATGAGGGTGGGTGGAAGTCTCCATTCCCCGATGCTGGTAACAAGAAGAGGGGGGGTATCCAGGTGAATAACCAACCCCCCATCTGCCCCCTAGATGCTGAGTAATTTCTCCGCTTGAATTGACTTACGAACACCCTATGTACATAATGCCTTTTATATTTTATGAGATGAATGGAAATTGCTGTGCCCACAATCCAGTTGAATCATGCCCATCATCTTCCGTCTGCGTACCTCCTACCCACGGGTGCAATCCCGTTCGTTCAATACCAGACCCTATGGCGGTCTCAGCCGGCTGCCAACCCCAACCCAAATCAGACGTGAAAAACATTAGTTCATCATCACATGGGTTCCGGGTCAGAGGGGATATAGTACTGGGCTGAGACGTAGTGCCGCCAGAGGAAGAGGAGACGATACGTTCTGGGGCGTGTCTTTCTGGGATTGCTTTACGCGCCATGCGATATATAGAGAGTGGATTGAGAACGTAGTCAGGGGCGCTCTGGGCTGGCGTTCCTGGAGGGCTTTGCCTATTAATTTCGTCCGGATCCGGGGGGTATGGATCGTCCGGAATAATGTTCCTATCAGCACTGGCAATCTCGGTTTCCATTCCCAGCCTTCTCAGCATGGTCTCTGCCGCAGTACACTGGGGATTAAAGTTAGAATCTGGTCAGTTTGAAGGTAGGGTTGCACATACAAGAGGCTCGGCGGCGGCATTTAGCGCCTGCATCGCCTTTAATGCCCGGATATTGCTTTGCAGAAAGGGGAAGGTTTGTAGAACCAGGGCCTTGCTCTCCTGCTGCAGGGGGTCAATGAGCTGCGTGAGGTAATACAGCATGATCCGAGAGCTATCATAAACCACCGTCGGAAGCCAAGTGTCGGATAGAGTATAGGACCCGTGCCGTTCTGCTTCGGAAATAATGATAGCCAATGCCTTTGCTTCTTCATAAAGATTCCATTGCAACTGCTTCAGGAACTCGTTTTGCTCCGGCGGAAACACAATTGCTGAACGAAGTTTGAACAAGGCCGGAGCACCGAGTCGATAAAGATCACACATCGTCTGGTGATGCGCACAGTGTACTAGGACTAAAGCTCCTAGCTGGGATGATGCCCTACGCATGTATATGGTCGCCTCTGTGAACCGCATATTCTCCGGGAGCGAGTGATACCACTGCAAGCATGCCTTGTCCAAGACGGCAAACTCGGAGTCTGGGAGCCAAGGGGATTTTGCCGTATCGAGATGTTTGATGTAACGGAGAACTTGCTTCCTAATTCGTATATGCTGAATAAAAGAAGCCATGATACCCATGTTCTCGTCGACATTTCCTGGGATTAGATCCGGCCGAAGAAATCCCAAGAAAGCCCCATTGAGCGTCGTCGTAATACAAGGGGATTCCTGTATGAACCTACGCTCATTACAAGGAAGCTGTATCTTCATGTCTTTGTCGTCGATTAGCATGAGTTGGTCCACCCCACTCCCAAGAAGGGTGTCTGTAACATAACAGCTCCACATTAGTCGACGGCGGCTTTCTCGTGCGACAACCGAGAGGTTAGGACCCGCCTCTTCGCAGAGGATATCGGTGGAGTACTCAAGGTTAATTTGGAGTGCCTGCATCATACGTGTGATAAGCCCGCTGAGCATGAATGCCTGAGAAAAGTTGCCTAATCTAAGAGCATAGTCGTATAGAAGCTGCGTGGACATCAGGTTGTCGATTGAAATCCTGTCCATACTCTGAAGAACCATATTATAGGCTGTCTGGGCCCAATGACAGCCAGCCCGTAAAACAAATCTGGGCGCGAGATTCTGCGCGATGACACTGTACTCTAATGCATAAAACCTACAGAGCTGAGTCAACATACATCCACGGAAGAGCCTGGCGAATAACTGCATACTGGGCACCTAGCGCACAAGTAATATGCACCAGAGCAGAAGGCAATGCTTCCGAGATAAGTTCCTCATCCACTCTTCTAAGGAACGACGGTTTATGGATAAACCCAAAGCAACGGATTGGGTGGATATGAGTAAAGTACCGCTCCATTAAAATAACAATCCTGCTTCTGTCTGGGAGGTGAGGTAAGGTTAACCTGAGCTCTTAATTAGACCCGTTATCTGATAATAAGGAGTACTGGATAAAATTTACCAATCGAGATTTCTACCTTCCGGTTCCGGCTCTGACTGAGGTCGTCCAGAAGGACTGGTATCATCTACAGGCGTCTCAGGATCAGTGCGGGTCAGCATTGAATCTAATCGATGCTGCCAGTCGGGCTCGGAGCCATTTGAATAACGACACTGAATATCGTTTTCGCGGCACCGCGAACAAGCCAACTGTTCACCGGAGCATTTGGCCCTAGCCAGGCGGCAATTTGCACAGGACCTGTACGTTCTCTTTCCTCGGGAACGTGGGCCAGAATGTCGGACATCATGGCCGCGATCGTATCCCGAGCACGTCAATCGCAGCCGCTCACAATTAACACACCCGTCCGGCTGCTCGTCACATTTTACCTACGGGCGAGGGAGCAACTCAGCTCTAATCCCCGTTTAGAGTAAGGTGGAAATAATCGTCCTACCTTTCGAGCTCGACAAGTATTGCATCCTATGATAGTCAGCGAGCAGCCAATAGGAAATAGTACTTGCGGCACTCGCCAGATCGGGATCTTTTCTTTGGACGGCGCGCATCCCGAGAAGGGGGGTCAGCCTCCATCATGGTATCGCCAGGGACAGATGGTGAGGAAGAATGTGCGGGCAGGTCATCGGTGAGTGGGTGGGGGGTCTCGGGTATTTTTCAGCATCCCCGTGTTGGTCTCCCAAGTAGCCAGTCGGAGTGGAGAGCTCGACGCGGCCCTTGCACACTGCTGCAACCTTGAGTGAGCTTGGGCGATGTACTTTCCACGACTCGAGGTAAAAAAAGCGAAATGAGATGCTTTTATCAGGAAATCACAGCCAAAGGAGTTCTATCATCGCGAATTGTTTAGCACCAAAAGTAGCTAGCCGCTTCAACCACATGACACCTTCAGGTTCAGAGCAATCGACCCCTTCCTTTTTAACCAGGTATCGAGCCATTCTTGCTGGTTTCGTCACCAACCCGGAAGATAGAAACTCACCCAAGTTTGCTACTAGTAGGCTAAGATAAAGGCCCCGAAAGCAGCAGCAGGTTAGGGACCCAAAGTTACCCACCTCCAGCACCTGGCCTCGATGACGATGAGGGTCGCGATGGCCTAGCTCGCTCGACGCAGGGTCCCCCATGGCGAGCACAATTTCCACTATCTTGCAGGATAAGGATATTCTCAGCAAATGCAATTGAATAACCCATCGACTTCGTTTTTGCTCTACAGGGGGGAAGAAATACAATTTGTTGTGGTAAATCCCGCAATCCCTGAGTGAGAAGTTGCTCTAACACCATTGGCTCCGAAAATTACCTCATGTAGGATCTATCTATGATAACGAGAAGAACATCCCACACGGTACGCCTTCAAAACCTTCACGAAGGGATATTCGAATTACCTCAGAGATAAGAGAATTTCTTGGGCCTTAACAAAAAAAATATAAACCATGAGCTTTATAAATGTCCAGCGCGCGCCGCCGTCTGGACGGGTTAAGCCTCGGCCACTCCTGCAACCACTTCCTGAGCCTGATCCCCCAGCAAGATTTGGCAACTTGTGTTCTGGCGATAGTCCTGCTACAAATATCACGTAAGTATGTACATTAAAGCCAGATTTGTCGAGTAATAGTATGAGACACTAACGCGCCCTCAACTTCGCACAGATAGACTTTCTTCTCCTCTTTCCGGTTAATCTTTCACCCTTCTCTGGGGTAGAAGTATTGACAATGGATGAAAAAAAGCCCGCTGTAAATGATAGTAAGTTGCAGGCACCAAACGACGACATCTTCATTAGCCGGCCCTGGACTTCCTCCTCCCACCCCGACAATGTGGAGGATGAAGATGCTGGCTTGCGAAAGCCCGGAGACTTTAAACAAAAGCAGGTTAGAAGCCGCATGAAGTATCGCTATTTATTCCTATATTTGAAGCTTACCTTTCTAGGTTTTCACTGGAAAAATGCTTTTTTGGCTTGCGTATCAGTCAACTGGCGTTATTTACGGTGACATCGGAACCAGCCCCCTCTATGTCTACTCTTCGACGTTCACCGAAGCTCCTTCCCGTCAAGATCTCATTGGTGTGCTCTCGATCATTATCTGGAGTTTGTTCATGATGGTCACCGTGAAATACGTCTTCATCATCCTCCGCGCAGATAATGACGGTGAAGGAGGAACATTCAGCACATATTCCCTACTCAGTCGCTATGTATACAACCCTGATAGCTTCTGCCTCCTGACAGATGGTGACTGACTATCCATAAAACCAGATGAACATCACCAAGCGTGATCCAAGAGAAGCTTCCCTTGTTGAGATGAAGAGGCATCCATCCTTTGACCTTGAACGCGCTAGTAAGTATGCACGTCAGAGCCTGGAGTCGAGCAAGTTTGCAAAGCTCCTACTCCAAGCGATGGGTGTCCTGGCAGTAACGATGGTTATATCCGATGGCGTTTTAACCCCTGCCCAATCTGTGCTAGGGGCCGTCCAAGGCATTCAGGTTGTAGCCCCGGATATCTCGAAAGGCACTGTTATTGGTGTCACGGACGCCATCCTAGTGCTCCTATTCCTTATCCAACCCCTGGGAATCACAAAACTTACCTTTGCTTTCTCACCCATAGTCATCATCTGGCTCGGGTTCAATGCGGTTTTTGGGATATACAATCTTACCAAATACGATGCTGGTGTTTTCATTGCTTTTAACCCCGGTTTGGCTTTTGACTTTCTTATCCGACATGGCGAGCAAGGCTGGAGAATGCTCAGCGGCACATTGCTAGCTTTTACTGGCGTTGAAGCACTATTCGCCGATCTTGGAGCATTCAGCAGAAGAGCGGTCCAGCTCAGCTGGCTGCTTTACACATTCCCGTGCCTCCTGTTAGCGTACATCGGACAAGCCGCTTATATCAGTGTTCACCCAGAGGCCTACTCAAATCCATTTTTTAATGCAGCGCCACCCGGCACCATTTATCCGTCCTTGGTGATTGCAATTTTGGCTGCTATTGTTGCCTCACAAGCGATCATAACTGCAACCTTCCAGGTAAGGAAACCCGGGATTATCTTCTTTGCCCCCGGCCATTTTACCTGACTGCTCTCCTAGCTCCTCAATCAAGTGATGAAATTATCCTATTTCCCACAGATGAAAGTAATTCATACCTCCAAAATATTCCATGGCCAGCTCTACATCCCTCTTGCAAATTGGCTACTCATGATCGGGACCGTCCTTGTGGCCTCGATCTATAACAATGTGAGTGTGCTATTTGGGCAGTTGTCAGTCATAATTATACTAATCAATTTCCCACTAGACTACGTCTCTTGGTAATGCCTATGGAGTCTGCGTCATCTTTGTGACATTCTTCGACACCTGCCTAGTCTCTCTCGCCTCGATCTTCGTGTGGCGCGTTAGCCCTTTTATTGTCTTTCTGCCTTTCCTTATCATCGCTTCTCTCGACGGTGCATACCTCTCTTCCGCTCTCAATAAAGTCCCTCATGGCGCGTGGTTCACAATCGCCCTCGCTATCCTCATTTCACTCATCTTCCTACTGTGGCGATACGGAAAGGAGCAACAGTGGTCCGCAGAAGCAGAAGATCGTTTCCCTACGTCGCATTTTGTGACCAAAGATGGAAATGGCCAGTTACAACTCACGGATCGATTTGGTGGCACACATCTTAGTACGGCAAAGGGTATCAGCATATTTTTCGATAAAGCCGGCGAAACAACACCCGTGGTGTTCAGTCAGTTTGTGCTCAAGCTCACCTCTTTACCTGAGGTAGTTGTCTTCTTTCACCTAAGGCCACTAGAGACTCCGTCGGTTCCACCTGAAGATCGCTATACGGTGTCGCGGCTCGCCATTCCCAATAGTTACCGGCTTGTTGTCCGCTACGGCTACAATGATGAAATTCTCACTTCAGATATGGCGGTTATAATTATCACGCAAATCAGAAACTATTTAGCGGACAAGATGGATAGCCAGAGAGTAACACTGGCTGGTATACCGGAGCACGTCACTGTTGCCAGCGAGTCGAGCACAACGAGCCGCTCTAGTCTTAGCAATAGCAACGACCCCGTGGGGAAGCTGGACGAGGCGTACTCACATCGGGTTTTGTATATTATTGGTAAAGAGGAGATGCAGATTAAGAAAGGTACCAACATTTTCCGGAAGCTAATCTTAAGGATATTCCTGTGGATTAGGGAGAATACTAGGGCCAAAATGGTCTCTCTTGGTCTCCCTATTGACAGGATTATTGAGGTGGGATTTTTGAAGGATATCTGATGCCCATAACGAATCCATACATACTACTTTTTGTCTCTCTTTCCTGGCAATATTTGGGTCTTGGATTCGGGGAGTATAGGGGGTGACGTGGGGATGAAAGTATACGGAAAAGAGGCTCCTCAACCCGCCGGGGCAAAGTTCCTATAATGAGGTGCAGCCCCCCTTCGATCTCCAACCTCTCTAACCTATATAGCTAAAGAAAAATCCTATTATAAACTAGGCCTCACCTGGAAAATGGGATGTTCGAACTCAAAACTTGCTTCCAGGGCCCAGCACCCTCTTGACCCATACTGCGTTGTCTGTGGTATAGAAATAAAGTGTGTTAAACTGTCTGAGTACCAAGTTTTCAAGGAGCGAGAAGAATGGCATAAGTACCATTTGGATGGGCGATATACCTTGGGGGTTGAAGACATTCAGGAAATGTATTTGCACCCCTGCGCATCATGGAAGGATCTCTACCGAGTAGGTGAGATATTATATTTTTTTTTTTCGTCCCAAATTTGTTGCGCCCAACACAGAGTCCAAATTTCATCCACTTACTAACGGTTTGGAAAATACTTATATAAAACCAGTCCTCTACAACTCGAATCCAAATCCCCAAGTACGAATATCAGGCCTTGGAAAATTGGTGCAACATAGGCCTCGATCTCTGTCCACACTTGCTCAAAACCACAGGAGCAGTGTTATAAAATTTCGTCCCAGAAATTTGATTGATGAGGATATCAACAGACAAGGAGAAGGGTGTCAGATTGGCTACCTCATTCACGCTCATTGCTGGGCACTTCTTGTGCATGTTTTTGGAGAAGACGAAGCTGCAAAGATGCAACTCGATGCACTCGTCAAAGTTATGAAGAAGTACTGGAGACAAAGACGGCATCAGTTGAGGCGACTCTACGAAAGAATGTATAAGGATTGGCAATCTCTTTGTTACAGGATTCCGACCAACCCAAAGAATGTGTCACTTTCCCGCTTTTATCCAACTGTTTCCCAACTTGTGTCAGTCAGAAAGAACCCATTAGGGCTATCCAAAATCAGAACTCTGATTGCACAGGCTTCGTATTCTTCATCGAGTCAGTGAGCAAAAATGAAAAAGCCCATGGGGAGGGGTTTAGACTTACCAATGGAAATCGCGATTTGCATTGTGGACTATTTGGATGTGGAGGACGCTTATCACGATGCCGCAGCTGGACTGTTGGACACGAAGAATATGCTCGAGGCGTTTCGATGGAGACTTCCCGACAGCTATTGGGTTTCACGGTGCAGGAGAATGCTGTTTGTCGAAGTTGACTACTTGCTCAAACATGGGGCACTGGTGGATTGGCAAGACCTGGGCATAGCGCTTGCGCTCCTACAGGCGGGCCGAGGCTGGTTTTGCGACGATGGGATGGTGATTCGAGCGCATATCTTAGATATCCTGTGGAGGTCGAAAGATCCATACCTGATTCTAGCTAGGGGTGTCAATCCCTGAGGAGTGGGTCTGTTATGTCAAACATGTTGTTTTTAACTGAGTTTCCTAATTTCGGTTCACCCTTTGTGGGAACGGTGGTCTTATTACGCTATCAGATTCTGGAGAAGAATATGTCGCTGAACTTATCAATAGTGCCTACCCCTCTATTATTCTAGATACCATATCTGCGGACAGTAATTACCCCCATTCAACTCGATTCGTCAACATTTGCACCAGTTCGGACCACCAGACAGGTATCCCGAAAATCTTCGGAGCTCGCATTCCAGCGCTAACAGCCACCACTCCAATTACAATGTGGAAATTGCGAGCCTCGCTATGTCATGTCACATTCTATCCAACGCTTTGGTCAATTTAGCGCTTGCCTTTGCTTTGTCAATCGCTTCGACGATGCACCGACTGGTCCGATCTCATTCGGGTAGCTAGTTTAGCCACAACGAATTAACGATGTTATATCCAAATATAAATATGCTGTTTCATTCGGGATTAAACCACTCCAACAACCAATTTTTTTTATACTCCCCCCCAAGCCCTGATCAAGTCACAAAATGCCCCTGGTCTGGTTTATCACTGGAACTTCTTCCGGCTTCGGCCATGAGTTCGTCAAACAAGCCCTATCTCGTGGAGACAAAGTCATCGCTACTGCACGCAACGCTTCGAAAATATCCCCCCTCAAGGACCTAGGTGCAGCTATCATGGCACTGGATATCACCTCCTCGGCGAAAGTACTACACGACAAGGCGGTTGAAGCGATTACCATCTACGGCCATGTTGATGTACTAGTAAATAACGCCGCATACGTACAATTTGGCACCCTGGAGGATATAGAGTGGGTTTTGGCATCAAGCGCTTCTGGTACACACGGTTAACAGCGCGTAGCAACGACGAGTATGTCAGACAGTTTAACACCAACGTCTTTGGGACAATTAATACGATTCGGGCCTTTCTTCCCCATTTCCGCGGCAGAAAGTCGGGTGTCATTGTAAATATTGGCTCGATGTCCGCTTGGGAAACCTATCCAGGTGTCGGGGCATACTCTGCGTCTAAAGCTGCCCTTCGCTGTAAGTGGTTACTTTTTTTTTCACCTTGCTTAGATCCTAGGGCTACTTTTTGAAAGCTAATGGCATCAATCAGACGCCACGGACGCTTTGGCTCAGGAAACGGCACCGCTTGGGGTCAAAACCCTCCTTGTTGAACCAGGTCAATTCCGCACTGAGCTTCTGAGTCCTCAAAGCAGTATTTTCACGGAGACTGGAGTGGATGAATACCAGGATATGACGCAGGTGGCATTTAGCAGCTTCCGTGATGTGCATGGGAAACAGAGGGGGGACCCCCAGAAGGGTGTTTCGCTTATTATCGATGTTGTGAAGGGAGAAAATGGCGCAGCTGGTCGTGAATGGCCGAGGGAGCTAGTGCTTGGACCGGATGCAGTGACTGCGATTCGCAAAAAGTGTGAGGATACATTGAAGACGTTGGCAGATTGGGAGCGGTTTTCCTCTGGAACTGACGTTGTGTCAGAGGTGTAGTAGACCTAGCACATCCAGTGAGACAATTACCAAATAATAAACATCCTAGATAAAAGACATTGAACCACGTGTAGCGAATTTCCACATTGTTCTATAATATATACTAGTGAGCGTGTGGCCTCACTAGGAAAGAAAAAAAAATGCTTGGTAGCCTTGTAGTATGAGCTAGATGGTTCTAATTACAATTTTCAAATTTGAGAAGTGAATTAAACTGCAGCACTCTATACTCTTCTTAAAGATCGAGACTTCTTTTGGATTCACTGGGCCACTAGCCTTAAGCTTTGTTCCCACTCCACGGTGGCTAGTTCCGCAAATTGAATCAATGGGGGATATCTCACGATTACTTCACCACATTGGGAAATGGTAGGACTAGTAGTAGTTACCACAATCAACCTGAAAAAGAGAAAGAAAAAGAAACCATGATAGAAGATCAGTCACATTCACTCGCAGGTACTACTGGTCCTTTCTCACTCGCGTGACGGGGTGGCTTCCACTTCTCTGGAGTATTTATCTTCGCTTGTCCCTCCAGCATTCCACTCCACTCCCTTTCCTCCCCACACCTCAAACAAAAACATTCTCTGACAAGAGTCATCGATACCAGCTCCAGACAATCCAACATAAAACTCAACAACGCAATCATGTCCAGCTCAGGAAAAGGATACACTTACACCGGCTCCAGCACTAACAGCCAGGGAGGCGGCTGGCTCTAAGCTAGCTCCACCTCACACTAGAGGATTGTCTTGCTAATCTTCGGTAATGTTCAGGGTAACCATTATTGCTAGCAATTCCTACCATTACTCCAACAGGTTTGTCTCGCTCGATACCCTGCTTTAACGCCAGCTTTGATCCTATACTAATGTTGGTCATGCAGCAACGGCTCTTACTACTATTCGAACACCAATGGCAGTACCTACTATAACAATGGCAACGGTGGATCGACCTACACTCCCCCTAGCGGAAACTCCTCCGGAAAGAAAGAGGGATTTATTTTCATTACCGAGAGGCAATCGCTGAGATGGGCTTCGAAAAGACGTTGTTATTTCCCTCTTGAAAGGCATTGATACCATCTGGGTTTTATGGACTTTTTTTTCTGGGCAGACAATCCCATGCTAAAAATTCCAAAATCCAAAAATTCGTTCTATTCTTGGTCCTACTCTTAGTGGTTTGGTTGGTGACAGCGTTGAGGAAAGCCGACAAAAGCAATTTCAACCTAAATTCGACGCCACCTGTAGCCACTAGTAGTTTAGCAGGCGACCATGAAGTTGCGTCCCATGTCAGCCGCACCTTTCAACAGGAGCCAGATGAAGTGCCTTCAACATCTAGCCAATCGCCATTGCCAGGCTCCTTGTCACGTAGTATGGTGGGTGCGGTACCCTAATACCATATGATGTACGAGATGCTGGGGTGGGATACTGGACATCACACAACCAATCGTTGTGTCACTCCCTCGAGAGCAAAGATCAAGCGAAACGCGAACCTGAAAAGCTCACGCCTTGTCCTTCCGAGGCGAGGAAGCCCCTCGCCAGGCCGGGGCGTTAGTGGGGATTCCAATAATGTAACGCCAGGACCAGCCAATGGAGGTCAGACGGAGGAACTTCTATCCGAGAAAGGCGGAATGACAACGACCGTTGCGAGAGTTATGCTGTGTGGGAATTGTGCTCATGCTCGAATGTGTCACTCGGGTCGGATTTACCATATGGCCGCAGGGGCAGCTCACATGTCAAAACAGTCGAAGGGGTATGATTGGCCCCTCAATTCTCCTCTCCTCTCCATGCTTTCGGACTGTCCGTCCTCGACGCCTCCAGCTCAACCAAACAGGGGGCCAAACTGGCTGAATGCGGAATGACGACAACTTTCGGTGCTCCTGTTTCTGCTGCAGCTGAACAAATGTAAAGTTTATCATGAGCCACGTTTGCCCTGCTGTCACTTGGCGGTCGCCATGCTTGCGGTTTCAGTTGGTTGATATCGTCATGGCTGAAGGACACTAACGGACTAACCGATATATTCGGAAACACGTCCAAAACCGCACCGCGATTCGGTCTCCTCTCAGTTCCGAAAACCGATCCAGTTAGATACCCCGTCCGAGACTGCCCCAGATGGCCTATACGTATTTTTTCACCAGAATATGTCACAAAATATCAAGTGATGACCAATACGAAACCCGCCTCGGCATACTTGCAATTGACACGGGTGGATTATATCCCCGCAAGCGCCATTTTTAGTTTTGAGGACAGACCACCTGGATTGTGATGTACGAAACCGCCAACCAGACTAATCATATTCTTCGACCAGCCTCGGCCGCGCCTATCATCTGATCTCATTACGTGCACTAGGCAACCCCGCTGGTATCCACGCCGAGTTTTCCTTAAAGGACCCCTCCCCCTCCGATGAGATCGGCTTGATACACCTTGCTCAAAGTGTTTTTTTTTCACGGCATACCACAGACAATGGCCCTCTTTGAGACCTCTCGCGGCTCTTTCGCCGTACTGGGGGGAGCGATCTTCTTCCTCTGGTATATCATCTCTTCCCTTCAGCGAAAATGGAGTCAACACCAATTTGTCAAGAAAAACCAATGCCAGTCTCCACCACGGATTCCCAGAAAGGATCCCTTTTTCGGACTCGATAGAATTGTGGAAATGCTGTCCCTCGCCAGAAGGCACAAGCTTCTTGAAAGCAATGTGGACCGTTTTCGCGAGCATGGGCATACCTTCCTAGCTCACCGACTCAGGACGCCCATTGTGGTGACTCGAGAACCACAAAACGTTAAAACCATCCTTTCCCTCCGTTTCAAGGACTACAGTATGGGAGACCGTATCAAGTTTTTTGGCCCCTTGTTGGGCCTCGGTATTTTTACCAGTGATGGAGAACACTGGGCTCAATCACGCCATATGATCCGCCCAAATTTCGTCAAGGATCAGGTTGCGAATCTTGATATTTTTGAGGAACACATGAGCGACCTCTTTGCATTGATTCCCACTGATGGAAGTACGGTTGACTTGCAGGAGCTGTTTTTCTGCTTCACGATCGACTCCGCTACCGAGTTTCTTTTTGGTCACAGTGTACACAGCATGAAGAAGCGCCTAAATGCAGGGCTTGTTGACAGCGATGAAGCCGATTTCGCCACTGCTTTCAACTACGCCCAGGATGTCCTCGCCACGAACGCCCGTCTTGGTCCTCTCATGGTCTTCAATCGTGACAAAAGGGCGATAGAGAGCAACAGAATCTGTCACGAAATGGTCGAGCAGTTTGTTGACAAAGCACTAAAGGTGCGAGAAAAGTATGACGAGGAGAAAGTAACAGAGGGAAGCAAAGATGGTAAACGGTATTTGTTCTTGAACGGGCTTGCCCAGCAGACAGGCGATAGAATACGGATCCGAGACGAACTCATGAATGTGCTCTTGGCTGGCCGCGATACAACCGCTTCACTCCTTAGCAACATGTTCTTCATGCTAGCGAAACATCCCCGAATTTGGGCCAAGTTGCGTGAAGAGATCGCCACCTTGGAAGGTCGCGCTCCCACATACCAGCAATTGCGCGACTTCACGTACCTGAAATATTGTCTCAATGAATGTAAGTCTTGGCCTATGCCATTTAATTGCCGCATTGCCCGTATCCTAATACTTTCTTTCCCCTTGATTTTATCACTGACCGTCTTTCTTTAGCTCTCCGTGTCCATCCAGTCGTCCCCGTCAATTCGCGCACCGCCATAGTTGACACGGTTCTCCCGGTGGGCGGCGGTCCCGACGGTCGTTCTCCGGTCTTCGTTCCCAAGGGCTCTATCGCTTCATATAGTGTATACGCTATGCACCGCCGTGAGGACTTCTTCGGTCCTGATGTTGAGGAGTATCGACCTGAGCGTTGGGCCGACCTGCGCCCAGGCTGGGAGTATCTTCCGTTCAATGGAGGTCCCCGTATTTGTGTTGGCCAACAATATGCATTGACTGAAGCAGCATACGTGACAGTGCGCCTTGCGCAACAATATTCAATTTTGGAGAGTCGAGACGCAGGGCCCTGGGAAGAAAGTCTGACACTGACGTTGTGCTCGAGGAACGGGACCCAAGTCAGCTTACGACACTAGTCCTTTGGCTAATGCCGATCTTGTATGATAGCAATAATTCTACACTCGCTGAATGAAACTTAATGACCCCCTGGATGAACCCTGAGAGAATAAACGATTGGCCCCAGTGTTCCATAAATCCCCTGTCCAAATGCAAGCTCCGAACACGATGGCTGAAGACTTTCCGCCACTCGAGAGCATCGCGGTCCAAAAAAAAAAAAATCCGCTTATATTTCTCCGCCATTATCATGTCTTCTCCCCCGCATGGCATGGATTTCGACCTAGCTTTCTCCAACCTCGGATGTCTTTGCCAAGCTTGCCAAGCTACACCGAATCCCCCAGCTCGCGGCCCAAATTCTTCCGTGGCGGAGAAAGGCTTGAATAATTTCTCCGTCTACGGGATTCTTGGATCGTCCATTCATTTTATGCATGCTCGTGTTTCATACTTCATCCTTGCTGTCAAATCACGATAGGCGGATATGGGCGGGAGGATAATAGCCTACATCCCGATCGTAGCATGGATTATAAAAAGCTCCTCGGTCTGCTTCCCCTCAGAGGAGAGCTCATGCCATCCAAATTTCTACTCTTCCCACATCGGCAGGAAATCAATTGATTGATATCCCTACTGCTTGTTGTCACAATGGGGATCCTTTCAATTTCTAAAGCCGCTCTTCTTCTGGCTGTTGCGGCCAGTGCCGCAGATAACTTCACAGAATGGATGTCCGAGTCATTCACCTCCAAGTCCATTTCCTTCTCCCGGAACTACGCCAATGGCGTTCTCTACACTGGCATGGAGCTTGCCTACAACAAGACCGGCGACGAGTTCTTCTTCACCTTCATCAAGGACCAGATCGACGCCGTTGTCAATGATGCCGGTGAGCTCATCGATTATCCCGGCGAAACAGTCTCCCTTGATGACATCCGGATCGGTCAGAACTTCCTCTGGCTGTGGACCGTGACCGGAGAGGAGAAGTACAAGATCGCCGCCGATACCCTCCGTGCGCAGATCGACATCACTCCCCGCAATCAAGATGGTGGCTTCTGGCATCGCAAGCCCACCTACCCCAATCAAATGTGGCTAGATGGTATCTACATGGCATCCAACTTCTACGCCCAATACACCAACTGGTTCCAGCCCAACAACCAGACCGCCTGGGACGACATCATCCTGCAATATGACTTGATTGAGGCCCACTGTCTCGATAACAAAACCGGTCTGTTGTTCCACGGCTACGACGCAAGCGGTGTGGCTGTTTGGGCAGGTATAGCTTATGATTTTTTTTTTTTTTTTTTTTTTGGTTTTTACGCCCAGCTTCCCGGTCAAACCCCCTCCCGCAGGAGACTTGAAATAAGAAGGAGAGAAGGGGAGATGAATTACCCTGAAATCACACTCCTCTAAAATATCCGACATACTGACAAAAGTCGTTTCTTCAATCTAGATCCCGTCACCGGCGCTGCCCCCCACATCTGGAACCGTGCGGTCGGATGGTACTTCATGTCCCTCGCCGAGATTCTTGACGTTTTCCCCCAAAGCCACCCTGGCTATCAACGCAACCTCCGTCGCTTCCAGTCTCTCGCTGAGGCCCTGAAGAACGCCCAGGACGAATCCGGTGGCTGGTGGCTCATCATGGATGAACCCTACCCGAGCGACCCTGACAACTATATCGAAAGCAGCGGGTCTGCGATGTTCACCTACGGTTTCCTCCGGGGTATCCGCAAGGGTTTCCTCGGCGCAACAGACTATGAGAACGTTGCTCTCAAGGGCTACGATAACCTTGTCAACAAGTTTGTCACCCACAATGCTGATGGAACCTTGAACTGGGAAGGTACCGTCCAGGTTGGCAGTTTGAGCAGCAACGGGAGCTACGAGGTGAGTTCTCTTTCCCCCTACCCCCGGGGACAAAATAAAAATCAGCAAAAGAAATACGAGAACGAGGATGAGTTGGCAGACTCCTAACTTATTCATCTCTTTAGTATTATATTTCCGTTCCCATTGAGCCAAACGATTACAAGGGTGCCGGTCCATTTATTTACGCTAGCAATGAGCTGGAGAGCTTCTAAGGAGTAGATAGAAATGGATCTCTGTTGACAGCAACTATCCAATCTGTAGTGGCCACCTTGCTCTATTCGCAGATAAATACTGGGTTTTTCTTGTTATCATTAGATTCAGGACACAGGGACAAAATATGAGAGCTAAGTCGCGGTATTATTCGGTCTGGAAATTACGATGTGTATATTTCCTCTCATGTAAATACGTATGATGGGCCACAACCGCATCATATCCACCCGCGCCACGTCAACCAGTGGAGGCAGTGAAGCATTTTATGATGGAGGACGCCTAACGAAAATTTTAGTAAAGCAGTACATGACTCTCGCCATAAACAGAATATTAGCATTCCACCCAGCAAAAAATTATCTACTTAGTCAGGAAGATAAGTTGTAAACGAACGATCAAGAGAAACGAAACAAGGGGAACAAGAGATTATAAGAGTCAGACAGGAGACCCTGCAGACCAGTGGCGGAACGGGCCGGGGGCGACTAATGCGCAAGGGATCGAGCTGGAAGCTACCTTGGTAAAGTACTTATTGCTTTGACTGGAGAAACGGGAGTTTTCTGGAAGGAGTTTGCATAAGTTGCTAGGGTCTTTATCGGCAGCTCATTGGGTGACCTCTTATTTGTGGCTGAACGGGTTGCTCGATGATGAAGAAGTGGAAACCTAACAAGCCCGACCAATATTTGTTGGTCGGATATTATAACCATCATGACGTGACCTGGTCAGTGGGAAAAAGAAAAGAAACAGGGGAAGGGGTACGAAAGAGAGGGAACTGATCCATGCCTTAATCCATATTCAACTTACTCGATATAGCTCTGAGGTGTAGGTAAAACCTATAGCAAATTTCTTCCAGCCAATATAATAAAGTTCAAGTGTGGCTCCCTAAAGTTTGGTCTCAGACAATATATGTTAGGGGCTGCATTCCCGAGATTTCATATTGTGATCGCTAGATGAAGCTTTGCGATGGATACAGCGGCGACAGACGAAATACGAAAATATTTTCAATTAATGGGCTGTTTTCCTTGGGCTTTGTTCCATCAGGCCTGTTGAGTTTTATAGTAAGTAAATACTTCTATATCACAGCCGAAATTTCATACATGTGGAACGCCATTGTGCCAACGTCCCAGAACAAAAAATTTCAGAAAAGCCCACTCACCTCTCTTTTCTCTCAGTCATTCAAAATGCGCTAAGAGAAAGAGTCCGTACACGCATAATAATATTGAGCCGTACTGTTATTTTAGATTTCGAGAAAAGGGGTCCTAAAGCATACGACCGTGTCAACGGACAGGACCTGCTAATGAACCGACTTTCTATTGCGAGGGAGAGGAGCGACGTGCCTGAGCAGAGTTTTCACACATGTTTTTGCATTATCTCTGAAGAAGTTGGCAAATTGTGATCCTCCACGATGGCTCAATTGCGCCGGTTAGGCAGCTCAACCCCCATTTGAACAAACCTGCAGCCGAATAGAGTTCGAAACCAGCAAGGTATTTAAGTTTTCTGCTCACGAAGGAATGAAGATGGCCAGTTCCATTTCCCGTAAGCGGAACAAAATAAGGCAGCGATGCTTCGTCGTGCTTCGGATGCTGCTGGTCCATGCAAAGAAAAACTTTCCACTCAGCTGGGCTCGATGGACACGCCAATGCCAACGACACTCGTGACTTTTTTTCTGTGCAACAGCACGTACCACTGTAGTTCCCTTTCTTTATACGTGAGCTTACATATATCTGCTCGCGACTTGCCTCCAGATTAACCACATTAGTTATTCCTAAATGTCACGTCGGCTATATATCAGGCGTCCAGGCAGCACTAGGTACGTCCGTCATCCAATTCACTCCCTTGGCGCCCCCTCTGCCTTATAGATATTGACCCAACCTCCCATACCAGAAGCCCCTTGCTCGAGCTAGGTATGCGGTCTTTGAATCCTTTCAAGGGTATATAGATTCTAGAACATCCCTGACTACCGAATTTTGTTTCCCTACAGGTAACAAGCGATGGGATTAGGGCATAAACACAAAACCGGGCCCTCTGATAGATAATATTACCGATTCGAAGCTCGCTCCATACCTTCAATAGCAGGAGAGTTGGTCTAAATCGTCTCTCCAGCAGCAAACCCCCCTATGCTAGATGAGACAGCAATCAATGGCGCATATCCCATCTCATTTCAAAATGGACTACTGTGGGTACAGGATCCAGATGTGCTTCTGCCAGAAACTCTGCCAGAATTGCAGAGTAATATACCCACCGATTCCAACCTACCGCTCTTCTAGGCACATCTAGATTCTAGACCTCTCTCCTTGAAGAATAAATCCACCTTTAAGCAGCGCTACAAATCAACATCCCAGGACGCTTTTAACCTAGAAATCATATCGGGAAGAATACGAGGGACCAGGCAGGTATCGTCACACTGCACTCCAGGAATAATTTTTTCGCGTTATTTTTAACATTTGGATGCAGCGCAGAAGTTGTCCAGGAATTTCACGAGTCACCCAGATATTTCGCAAACGGGTAAGTCAAATAAGCATCCTTTTCGCGATATCCACCACAGCCAATATGGAACATTTTTCCAGGCGAACGATATGAAATCCCAAAGAAGCAGTTGAGAGGGGCAGCACAGGCGTCTTCATCGAATGAAATGAAGTCATTTGGATGCAACCTTTTAGTACCTTGTACCTGCTCACTGGCTCCACTGTGAATTCACCAGCCCCACTTGACGGGTGGAAAAGGATGTGAAGGTTTCAGAAAAGCACTTCGACCAGAAAAGGGTTACGTACTTATGAGCGAGCGACAAAAGTACCAAAACAGCCGCTTGGAGGAGATTATAAGTCCGTCTTCCGTACCTATTCGAGAAATTCATCACAAAAGCAAGTTTTGGTGGCAATGTTCTGCAACGCCAGTGGGGGCAACTGCAAAACCACTAGGCCAACTAAGGAATTGAGTTGAAACGCCACTGGGTTGTATGCATCAAAAAAATCGGGTGTGCCGGGCCGATTTTATCACGTGCAGGTGCAAAAGGTCGAAGACAAGGAGTAAATGATTATTTATGACTGTCAAGATCCATCAACTATAATCTTGGCAAAGCTTTCTGGCTGTCTTTCTTCAAGTACAGATTTGACTTCTCTTTTGGGAGCGGAAATCTTCAACTCCTGCAAACATGTCATATACGCTCAAGTTATATAATTTGATTATACATAATTTGTTGCGCAAGGGGCATTACAACGTCGCTTCAAGGTTGGATAACGGTTGGATAGCCATAAAACGATCATTCAGAAGGCATCCACCCCTTCAACCCATAGAGCGCGGCGATAAGCTGCCTTTTGTTTGATGTAAAGTATTGTCATATCAGGAACTATCCGTACTAAATCTCCCTCAAAATATTGGTGGGAAGGGGAGAGCGCTGCAATCTCCCGGCTCTCGAGGCTGTACTGCAGCTCGAAATAAGTCCAGGTTTCGGATCTATTTCTTTATTTCGATTTATTCATTTACCAACGCAGAAGCATTTTAACACAAACTCCACGTCGAAGTCATGAGGTCTCCCGAGGCTCCCCGTTACCCAGCCTGATTACTCGTTAGGGCAACAGTACCCACAAGGCCCCAAGGCAGACAGCATCAAAGGTCAAGAGGAGCGCAGATGAGTCATACCTCACATATGTTGCTATTATGCCTCTTTGCCTTGAGAGTGGGGAGCTACCTGTACTTTGGAGATGGGTATCACCCTCCGACAGCAAGAAGAATAACGTTTATACATTGTCGATCAAGGTTGATGTTGAGATAAAGTATTACCAAATGACCGTGGGTAAACTACCATCCATATAACGGTGAGGCGTGTGATACGGATCAACTCACTCACCCTGAATACCAAAGGTATGCGACCGGCGAAAGTCCAGGGGAAACCAGGCCTCAACCTCCTAAGAGATGCCGGGTTACCGTTAACAAGTACCTCAAGTCACCGTCTATTCACACAAGTGTATTTTCGTTAAATCGGCTAAAACAGTGTGACGTATTACTAGTTGGTTTAGATCCAACCAGCCATGGTAGGATTTTGTGATCTAGTGGCACCACTTCCGGCTGCGGTACGGACCCAGTGTTCAATTGACGTTTCAGCCTGGAGGCACAGCTGGATTATTGAGCCAGGTCGCACAGGGTCTATGTGTATCGGTTCCGGAATACGTTAAGCAGATTTTGGACTTTCCCACGAACCGGAACCCAGATAGAAAGTGCGAGTGGGAAACCCCCAGGGCATATATGCATGCAATAGGATACTTTTAAAAATGAAATAGGCCTGTTGGATCTTATGGAGTATACCGAGGAGTCCGCCCAAGTGCTCGCCATCAAACAGGGTGTGGCGCCCCTCAATGGGGCGAAACATTGCTTTTTCCCACCGCCTTGAGCCAAAGGCTGTGCCTTCTCCCGAAGTTCTAGCGAAATTCAGGTGGGTTGACTTTTTTACGCTGGTGATCAACAAGCGGTGAAAGCACAGTTGAGACAGGAATTTGGCACGACCCGCGGATGTTCCCCGATTGGACTGTGTGATTTATTGATGTCATTGTATCCCGTGGCTACCGAGGATATAATTTGAATATATCGTTCAGAGACAAGAAAGAGCGCGGGCTCAACGCCGATAAAAATGTGTCAGATCGGAGCAAGATCGATTCGCGGAGTGAAACTGATCGAAGATTGGTTCGGTTGGGAGGATAGTCGATAAGGACTTGTGACATACCTACCGAATCCACCAAGTGACGGGCAGGGATGAATGGTTGCTTTTTTGGAATTCAGCCCGATGTTCGTCAATCTGACCTTAATCCTGCGACAATCGCCTACTCAATCTGCGCTTCGAAGGAGCTAATGTTTGGGATGAGGGGTCTTCGCTTGGTCCTATCGAACTCTGCCCCTCAGGCTCCCTGTCTGTTTGTTGGGCTCTCTTCCCACACCCATCCATCTTCGTTGCCCCTCATCCGCGTATTGTTACCGCTGACTGGCCCCCACGGAAGATCTAGGATTTCCTGCTCACATATATTGATTCATCGTCATAGCCAGCATCATCGGCTTATCTCGTTCACAGTCATGCTCGCGGAGAACGGCGCGAAGTGGGGATCGACGATGATCATCGGGTGTACCATCGTTCCATAACGAAGGGAATATAATGATACAACCTTGACAAGAAATTCGCGAGAAATGGGTCATATGCATGGTAATTATGCAAGGAAAAAGAAAGCGATGGGCTTCTAAACGAGCGTAGCTGTATCACTGTATGGTCATTCGACTTGAAGACAATAAATGAAAAAGCAAAGAGGAGGATTCACGTTGCTTCAGGATGGAAAGGAAACCAGCGGTAAGCCGAAAACCATCGTCATACATCAATTTCATCGCCCACCGATGTCCCCTCACGACCCCCATCCTTGCCTAACTAAGCCATCGATGCCCAATTCCCAATGCCCGGGTTTGCGCTATCGAATTCCGGAAATCCATCCGCGCTCATGATCGGAGAGTTTAAGAAACCAATGAAACCGGTGCCTTTCATCCCGACAACCCGTCAAACTGTTTGAGAGGCTAATGACCCATTAACTACGTGTTCGATTCCGCAACATCAGGGTTTCTGCCTACTACCTTACTCTGGATTTCCGTTCCAGCAGTTCCCCGACCAATCGGAGCCTCAAGATTCAGGTTTCGAAATCCAACATCTCGTTGCATATCCCAACGGGCAGAATTTCCGGCACAACAGTTAATACCCGGGAGGTCCTTCGATCCTAGATATCCTAGAGGTTGATGAGGCGGCCACATGGCCCCTACGGATCACGTAGATGATCCCTCTTGTTACCAAGTTTTGGGGTGGAGAGCGGGGTCTTACTAGTTTTCAAACCTTTTTTTTTCTTTCGGGCTATCCCATCCAGTGATGGCTCTAGTAATAGATGGCTAATAAATAGCACCCATCTACTCCCACCACAGCATATAATAACCAAAGGCCCTCTACTCTGTCCCTTTTCTCAATATATTGTTACATATCGTCTAGCAGTTGATACTCTTCTTCTTCCCAACATCCCCTTCTTCTCACTACGAAACAGAACAACAACTTCTTGCCTGTATTATCCATAAACTACTCCAACTATAACAGTAGCCATGGATAAGAGCACAGCAAATAGTCAATCTACCACCGGCAACAAAGCCCCTCCCGACCTTGCTCAGTATCAGGCGCAGTGGGCGAAAATTCATAACGATACCATCAGGCAGATCAAGCAAGCCAAAGGTACGAAACGGACCAAATGCATATATCCCAATTGTCCTGACCCCGCCGAAATAGAAGCAGATGCTCGAAACGCCGCAAACCGACTAAACCAATCCTCTCGAGGCTAGAAGTGACGGGACACAGCAACTAGGGAAGAGAAGAAAAATAAGAGCGACCTGATGCTTTGCATTGACAGCTTTGACCGGCTGAGGACTCTTCAATGACGTTGAAGTCCCACTGCATTACATATCCCTTCTTTCCTCTCTCCTTTTTTATTGTTTTAACTTTCATTTCTTCTTTTATTTTTTGTTTTCTTCTTTTTTTTCCCCTTACTTCTTTTTATCTCTTGAGCTCGGTATCCCTTGCCCTTTTTGAGCGTTTAGTTGCATCTTATGATATCCTCCACGTTTGAATAAAACGATTCACTCACTTTTGCATTACTCCTTTCCGACCCAAATGACACTGGCTTTCTGCTCGATTCTGAAGGCCCGACAAGTTCTCCCTTTTTGATTTTTGCATCCAATCAACACTCGTGGTATAAAGGCATCTCCACCCAATAAATTGTTGAAGATAAATATAACCATTCAAAGGTCCAGATATACCTAGCATACGTATACAGATCGTATGTATAGGATTACCCAGACCCAAACAATCTCCACGACTCAGATCCACCGCCACAGTTGATTCATCCGATTCCCCATGAGACAAAACAGATCAGAAAATGTGGATAGGTGAGCAATCTACGGAATACGATGGGCATAAAAATGCTCATACCAGCGGAAAGTACTTAGGTAGCGGTTTACCTCGCGGGCTAGCCTTCCCGCCCAGTAATCTTGTATCAATTCTCCACCGCGATCTCATGCAGTTCGTAAATAGCAGCTCTGGGTCCCACCAGCCGCAACTTGGAAACACAGGGACATATTCACCTTCGGCTTAGGTTATTTGGGTAAGTGGTAGCCTCATCGAAGCAAACCCCACATACTGTGGCATAATTGGACGGATCCCATTTATCACTGCATAAAAAGGATGAGAAAACTGAAGAAAAGAAAATTAATAAAAATAATGAAGAATACTGCAACACTCATCCCAGTGAGTCCGGCCGCGCTGATTGTCACACAGGGCAAGCAACCCCTGCATGTCTTGGGAACGCGTCAAGAGAAATTCAGTTTCCCATTGGTTCGGTCGGAAATGGGCTCCAGGGCAAATTCAGGTCGTGATATTCAGTTGCAATTCAGAGAAGTATAAATCCTTTAATTGGTCCTGTCAACAGAAATACTCACATCGAAGTAAGGTCCCTACTACCTGGTACTATCGAACGGACCGGAATACTCTGTGCTACCTGTCTGCCTTCCAAGTTCCCACCCAGAGGCTGGGTTACTCGGGAAAGATCAAATCAAGATGCACCATGCCATATTTTTAGAGCGCGGCGAACACGATCCCTTCTTTACCGCGAGCAACCCATCTGTATGGTACTTGGTACAAGGCCAGTACTCCGCTCTTGGTCAAGCTCGGCATTTTACGGTTCTTGCTCATGTAATGCAACAGCCCAAAATTTCATCACAGCCTGCATGGATCGTACAATGGATCAAGAGAAAAAGAAAAAGGAGAACAAAAAAAATGACAGAAAGCAAGGACGCAAAAAGAACTAAGTAAGAAAGGAAAGAGACAAAAAAAGAAAAAAGCAAAGAAAAAAGAACATAGTACTCTGGCACAACAAAGAAAGGAGACTACCGCCTCACCAACCCGCAAAAGAAAAAAAAATAAACACTATTCCAAAAATAATGATCGCGCCTCATCCCTCCACCAAATCATAATTTAATATTGACAAGCAGGCATTATTATTGAGTCCAAATACCTCAATTCCAGCCACGACCGAAAAAACCGTATCCACGTGGAGGGAATCCCTGGTCCTTATTTGAAACCGAGAGCGCCGTTTCCGCCTATGTACGGTGACAATTCCCTGCCGGCCTTCTAGATTTTCACTCAAGCTGTGTGTCTTTCTTGGGATGCATTGGCCTTCGAGGCATAAAGTCGGGACTAGTTTAGATGCTATCGTATAGGAGCCATGGACAGATTCCGTTCAGGGAAAGGCCGCTCGAGTCTGGGCCCTAGAGATATTGGGCAGCGGTCTTCGCTATGTTAAAGTAAGATGAGGGATCTGCGGAGTCTAATTCAATTAGCCCTCATCGAAACCCAACCCCCCAATGGCTCATATAGTGGTCCACTGCAAACAAGGCAAGTGAAATATCCTTTGCCCTAATTACGTACCCGGGATATCCCCTAATTAGACTCTGGTATTAATCATGACTGTTTTGTTAACTCATTTTGTAAACGTTGATCCGTAACGGAAACTCTCGGTCCAACTACTTGGCACACCAGGCAACCCTCTCCAAAATACTAGTACCTATTAAGAGGTACCTATCAAGTACCTTGTACATCTCTCAGGCGCACCTCAACCTGTTGTCATCAAGAGAACTCATTGCCCATCTCCCGAAAATTCTATTTGGCCAGAGATTCTTCTGCCATGTGGAATCTGCTCTCACCTTCCTGATGGAATTCTAGCTCTCTGGAAGTTCACAGCCTCCCCCCGATGACGAATATAGCCTACTATAGAAGCTACAAACTCCTAGAAATTGACCTCCGCCTTGGTTTTGCGCTCGTATTCCCTTTGCCGTCACAGAATCTAACCTATCTTCAGCCCAGATATAATAACGCGCCTTAGAATTTATGAGGGCACTTGCCGAGTGGAAAAATCATCAACACCAAAAACAATCGTGAACTTCTCAAGGGCTATCTAAAAATGTGGCTCTCACCCCAACTAAATCAAATGCTGGTCTATGGAAGTTTTGCTAGCAGGGAAGGCATGACACCTGATAGGCGAATATTATCAAAGGGCTTTATTTTCTAAGGTACCTGAGCTATCCCTCTCAATATGTTCAAGGTCCTATAGCGTTATCAAAAATTGGAGAACCTTTCTTTTTCGGCATTAATAAGCGACCAAAAAGATCTCTTCATATAACATTCATCAAACACAAATTTTTCCGCCTGATTTACACTATTAATATTACAATTACGATGAATACCTAGGTTATTATCTCTTTATTCCTGTGAGTGAGCAGTACCTGATTATCTGATTGCGCTTTCTAGCCAAACCTCTTCTTAATAGAAGCTACCCCTCATTTCCTCATTCCCCCCGCCACCCACCTACTCTACCCTTCGTAAACTACTATCGCCATGGTTTCTTTCTCCGATTTCGCAGCCCGCAACTTCGACTACTTGGTTGTTGGGGGCGGCACTGCCGGTTTGGCTCTTGCCACGCGACTTAGTGAGCGTTCAACCATCACGGTTGGGGTCATCGAGGCTGGTCCCACCGCATGGAACGACCCCACTATCAGCGTGCCCGGCCGTTACGGAGAGTCTATCGGTGGTCCATATGATTGGAAGTTTGAAACAATTGCACAGCCTGGCCTGGCTGGCCGCTGCCTTCCTTGGCCACGAGGAAGGGTTCTTGGAGGAACCAGTGCCTTGAACTTTATGGCTTGGAACCGTGGCAACCGAGAAGATTATGATGCCTGGAGGGATCTAGGCAACAAGGGCTGGGGGTGGGATGATCTCCAGTGCGTATCACACATTCTTCCAAAAGCTCAACTCCTCACCTTTCCATTTCTTCGGCTAAGTCTTGGTCAGGCCTTTCTTCCAACGCAGTGAGACGTTCCATCCGCCAGACCCCACCCACCAAGAAGAGTATCGCTCGTTCTGCAAGCCTGATATTCATGGTAGCTCCGGACCTGTACAGACATGCCACATTAAGCAGTATGGTGCTTCGCATAGTTTTTGGCACAATACCCTGAACCAATTGGGCGTGAACACCAGCCAAGATAGTTTGGCTGGATCAAATGTTGGATGTTGGAACATGGTCTGTGCAATAAATCCAGACCATCAGTCACGAAGCTATTCGGCCAATGCATACTACTTGCCTGCTTTAAAACGGCCTAACCTTACAATTCTCACTGAAGCAACGGTGACGGAAATCACAATCGAGAAAAGTGAGAAAAATGGGTTAGTTACAACAGGTGTACGCATTCGGTGCAATGGCCAGGAACTAGCCATTACGGCTTCAAGAGAAGTCATACTGTCTGCAGGGAGTGTTCAATCCCCGCAGCTCCTAGAGTTGTCTGGAATTGGCAATCGTAGGGTTCTTGAAGCTGCTGGCATTGATGTAAAAATGCATAATCCTAACGTGGGAGAGAATCTCCAGGAACATATGAGTAATTTCCACTCCCATCTTTTACCACGGGGGTTCTTTTTCGCCATCCCGACTCTCATATGCCTAAATTCTAATTCCAAAACCAGTGACAGCAACTATCTACGAAGTCTCCTCCTCTCTCTCTTCGCGCGACGATATTCAAAATAATCCGGACCTTCGAGATGCCGCAGATCGCCAGTACGATACGTCCAGGTCCGGCCCCCGAATAATCCTACCCTGCTCCATTGCATATTGCCCCTTGATCCAATTTATTACACCCAACAAATTAGCTTCACTTCAATTGCGCGCGGATGCTATCGCTAAAACTAGCGGTAAACAACGCGATGAGATCCTTGGCCGTCAGTTTCGGCCAGGGTCTAGCTTAGGGCAGGTCGAATATCTTTTCGACCTCGGAAACTGGAATCCTTATTTTCCGTCAGAGCCCGGCAAGAAATATGGAACCATGCTGCAGATGCTGCAATATCCGTTCTCACGCGGTTCGATCCACATTCCAGCAAGACAGCTAGAATCATCTGCCGTTACCGTCGACGACAAGCCCGTGATTGATCCACAGTATTACCTCGGGCATGGCGAGATTGACTTCGACATTATGAAGATGGCTCAGAAGTTTGGTGAACGCATCTGTACGACCAATCCATTAGCCACTATTGTACAATCCCGGGTTTTCCCTTCTAATTCCGCAGCTTCCAACCTGGACGACGAATATGATGAATTTGTTCGGAATTATACCATCACTGACTGGCATCGTAAGTGCTCATTCTATTGTATGGCGATTGTTGGTAGTATTAAGACTCATTTCGTTTCCAGCGGTTGGAACCTGCGCAATGGGTGGTTCCGAGGGACAGAAAGATGGAGTAGTGGATGAGCGACTTCGAGTTTACGGGGTGCACGGGCTTCGCGTCGTAGACGCGAGCATCATGCCACTTCAAATCAGTGCACATATTCAAGCAACTGTATATGCGATTGCTGAGAAAGCAGCTTCAATGATTCTCGAGGATATTGACCAAGCTAGAAGCGGGACAAAAGCTTAGAAGATCATATATAGATTGGTGATTATCCTCATGGGAAACTACCGTCTGTCTCGAGTTACAGTACTCATCCGGGAAATAGGCCCCCCCCGGTTTACAAAGTCAATATTAAACAACCATACCACCTCGGTTGGCAACACTTGGGGGCAAGTGCTATATTCCAAACAAACCGGCACTGTACCCTGTAGACAACTTTCACTGGGACTACGAGCCCCTCGAAAATCTACTTTCCATTACCACTCATTAAATAGGGAAACCTCAAATATAATTAAATACCTTATCACTTCCAACTCAAATCCCACGGGGTTGATACCCCAGCATAGCACATTCATTTCCTAAACAACCGCTAAGCCTTAGGATTGGGGTTATGTTTTGCGAGGCGAAGAAAGTTCAAAAAACGGCTAGAGAACTGAACGATCCCCGGCGATACCCGGCTCTCTGAGACGTCTCTACCCCAATGCTGGCTGTGAACGAGCCAGCAAACTGCCACTTATGGGAAGATCCGGGGCTCTTCCGGTAGTTCATCCTTGAGAACCTTGCTTTCAACAACAGACTGGAGAGGACATTGCGCCATATACTCTCGAGTACACAGGAGTTGAGAAGATGGATGGAGGTTGAGAATAAAAACTTTTTGTTAATCTAACATGTCCAATTTATTTCCGGAAATATTATTGATAATAGCTCGAAGCAATTTGTTGAAAGAGATTGAATTTCATTTCGGGGACCCGCTGCTAAATAGGTAAACAACACCGAAGCCCCAGGCCGCATCGCGGTTAAATATTTTCTTGTAGAGACTGGGGAAAACAGAAAATAAAGGTTGAAAGTAAAAAAGCTGGAAATCTCTGTTCTTCTGTGATAATGTTAATATATCAATATTTTGACGATGAGTGTTCTCTCTGGCTCTTTTCATTCTCGTGGTGGTTTGCGTCGCCTGCATTATTTGTTTGGAATCAAGCGAAGACTGCCCAAGGTCGGTAAATTTCCCCGGCTTTTTTTATTCCAATTAACCACTCTGTCGCACGGCAAGCTTGTTCTTCCTGAGACCCCGCTCCCAAGTTGTGTGTGGACTGCTGGCTTTTTCGAATCCCAAAATTCCCCTGAACTCAAATGGGCTCGTAAAGGGGAGATTTTCCAATAAATGTGAGAAAGTCCAACCCAACGACCAGAATCTCCATCCCTGTCTCGGTTGAATTTTAGTCCCGTGGGGGTATTTGCTTGCGCATTGACACCCTCCTCCCAGACAATGACGAGAGATTCGAGAATGAGCACTTTTTGGCTTTTCGAGCTTGGAGATAACAGTTAGGTCCTCTTCGCTTGTTGAAGGTTTTGCGCTCGAAGGATCCGAGCAGTCACCAACAATTGACTCACCAACTGCTTTCTTTTTTCATTCTCGCCCCCACAACCCCCCTTTTCGCTCCTTCTTTTTTCACTTTCGGAAGGCAAAGTGTCCTCGAACTTCGAAAGGAAATGCCTGATTGGTTCTGGGAGCTCAGGATGACCCTGTGATCTCGATAACGCCGCGATCAGCGGCGGGGGTAGCCGAAATGGCAGGAGGTTCTATCTAAATGCAGGGCAACGATTGACTAAGGACCCAAGAGAGGCGATTCCATCCCGCAATCTTGTACCAGTTCCCAGTACAACCTCCACTCGGCCGATGCAGAGTCTCAGACGTCTGCTCTCTTAACGCGTCAAGAAAAGAAAGAGAGTAATCCTACAGCCACCCTACCAGCATCGGTTAAATTATGCGAGACCCTTCAAATCTGATAAGTTATTGGGGGGTTGCTCTCCTGAGGGTTTCCTCCGTGAAAATGACCGCGATAGGCAAACAAGACTTGAGATTTTGACCTCGTCTCCAGAGTCTCTTCACTTGTTGTCGTTTTCTTGCTTTCCAAAACCCACCAACATTAAGGCTGACGCCACCAACGCTCTTGTCCATTCCGTGCATGGGCCAGAGCCTAAAATTGAAAATATTAGGGGTTTGTCATCCATATCCCTGATGGGGGTATCGATCAATAATTTCTATTTTGTACACGGAGGTTTAATCTTATACCTCGACGGAAGATAAAGATTCCCATCTTGAAAAGTTTCCCTTCAAACTAAATTTCCTGGGGAGAAAGATGAACTCTCGGCCACTCGGCTGGAGGCTAGCTTATGGGGAGCCAAATATATTCTGTCTTTGATCATAAATATGCAGCCCATCTCACTGTTCGCTGAAGGACTGTCTTCAAGGAGCGGCTGTTGCCGAAATTAGGAGGTCCGTGTTGGGACTGGTTGCGCACGACCAGATGGTGGCGCCGACGGGGAAACTGACGGGGAGCTGCCTTTTCAAGCACAGTGCCTTGGAATCAGGATTGATATCCCTGAAACTTTCCACCGGAGAAGAGGTCGGAGGCGGATTTGGATACCCTTGTCAACCAACGCCAATGATAACCCCTGTGGCTTGGAACTAGTTCGTCACGGACCCCGAGTTCCATCAATGAGAAATTGCGGGGAGGATGAGATCGGCAAAGAGCCATTTCATCCCCACATGGCATTCCCCAGACGTTCTCACTCCTCGGAGTATATCTTTTGAGGAAGACCCTTTCCCTAACGCTTGAATTATTTTAACCAAGCTTCCGGAACCCGCGTTAGAAGTCTCAACGTTTCATCCCGTCTTCGAGACATCTTCAGGGATGTTCAAGCACAGGTCGATAGATACATGTGCATCAATCTATCGCCAATTATTCTTGGAGATCGATTAAGATGGATTCCAACCTACCTAATCAATATGTATCCATGGCGTCCTATTTCGAACTGAATTGGTCTATTCTTAGCAGCATTGGTCTCTTCGTCGCCCTTCTGAGTGTTTGGGCGGTCTTAATCGGCCGTCCTAGTCCACTGACCTATATCCCAATAATTGTATCAATCGCCTGCGCGATAGCCAACGGACTTTGCTATTATGCATTCTATACGGATTACGCAACGCCAAACAGAGCTGCTGCTAGTGCCTTTGCCGATATTTTTTGGCTAGTGAGAGGCCCCAGAAACCAAGCGTATATGCATTCTCGTTCTAACTTCCCCCGTTCCAGATCCAAGAAGCCGGTTTATCATTTTACAGCTACCAAATCCTTATTCATACACTCCGCGACAAAGCACGACTGGCATTTCTATGCGTCTTCTGGGCCCTTCTATTTGCCATATTTGCTATCCGTATGGCGATTCTAGCGAGAAGAGTTCAAGAAGTAATACATGGAGCAATATCTCTGCATTCTGCTGGCCCCTACCAGGACCAAATAGACCTGCTGCATGTTGGTTATTTTACAGGCATCGCTCTCGTTGAAACCTGGAGCTCTTTCTTCCTGATCCGCCTCCTACACAACGCTTACAAAGTCTCGCCCAAATTATCATCAACACGGCTAGTGTTTAGATATCTTCTACGGACAACGGAAGTCCGCGTGGCCAGCCTGTGCTTCATCGGTATCACTCGAGCTGTGACCTACTCCTGGCAATTGACATCCCAAACTGCAACGACTGTTGCAGGGCAAGTCGATAGATTTGCTTATACGATGGAATGTTTATTTCCACTAGTCATGCTGTATGATCATCTCCAGTTTTATCACCCTTCTGCTGAAAGACCTTCCCTAACATAATCCCTTTAGCATCGATATTTTGGCCTCGAAGAAGTTCAACAACAACTCTCACACGTTCTCAACATTCAACCCTCCGCCGTCGCCGGCTAGATATCGACATATCCGAACTCACACTTCACCCGTACCAACACCAACGGTACCACAACATACCGCATGGATCTCCGCAGCGTGAGCAAGTAAATTTTACGGCCGCAAACGTGTATACATACCTTGACGATGAATGATTGTATTTTTCTGCGAGCACGATACCCGATTTCTAAAAAGCCTCTGTACTCTACGTTTGCGGTTCCAGCCTTATTGTTTCGTTTTTCGAGCTACGATACCCTCTTTTTTTCTTTTTAAGGCGTTACTGCGGCCCTTTCCCTTTTGATATGTGCGTTCAAGCGAGCAGCCCTGAACGATATTTTTTTTTCTTATTCTTCTTTTATTCTGTTCTAAGAGAGTACGCAGCGCTTGCCCCCCTGAGAAGCGCTAATATAAGCATTACGTACGACTCTTGTAGGATTTTCTCCCCACGGATAAAATCCATCCCCATTGCAATTTTCTCCGACAGAGGTGAGAGTGATTATACAATACCACTTTCAAGAATTTTATAGAACATTAAACTCAGCACAATCGCAATAAATATCGTCTTGAAATTTTATTGTTCTTTTTCAAGCACGATGAGCGGAGGGGAGGCTTCATTCATATACCTAGGAACCTTCTATCTCAAACTTTCTCCCTCCGAGCGGCTTCAGATATTCGTATCTACTATTCTGTTGGTCTAAATTATGAGCAATTTCTCATAGAAGTGACTCATACTATTAATAACTTTGCGAGTCACTATCAATAACTTTCAGGATACGGGGTCTTGCATGTGCACGGAACATAAACACTGGATAGGGCTTGCCTTGGGGACGGATAGTTCTTCATATAAAGGCGCAATAATTCATCGCTTTAACTTTTCAACAGTAAGTAGTATAAAATTAGTAAAATATCTATTATATTACGTCGCCACCCATACGCCAAATCCTAGGTGGAATGATACAGGCATATTTAAATTATATGATTTTCTTTCCAGGTGTCAAACCGCCCAAAACACCATTTCATCAGCTTTTTTCTTCCAATACTATATATTACCTCTTCCGCCCCCGCTCTTCACTGCTCATCTCTATTACAACAGTTTTCGTGATATTCACCCCTCCATCCAGTATCAACTCCTGACTGCTGTCACCATCGGCTGCACGCGACCTCGACCTCGTAATTTCGGTCTGGTGGTGGTGGTCATCGTCCCTTGATGTCAATTCAATAGCGCCACGAGTACCAGTTCCGTTCATTGTTCTTCGATAGTGCGTCCCACCTGTGCCGTAAGGGCCGTACGGAGTTGCTGAAGCCCGGGGACGACCGTACGAAGACCCTTTGAAAATACCGCGGAACAAGGGACGGAGGGAAGGCGCGGAGGCAGACACGATCGCAACGTTCACTTCGATCTGGGACCAGAGCAGGATCTACCCCCTACGTTAGTGTTAAAACGAAAGTATTTGATGGGCGCTAACGCACGAATATTGCGTCGTAGGAAACGTCCGCCGTTACGGTGTACTTGTATAAAGCGTTCAGTCTAACGATGGACGCTACTGATGCGAAAGTACCGATCAAGAAGATCCCAATCAATGCCCCTGTGGATGATCATCAGCTTGTTTGAGAGCCGGACAACTTTGGTTGAACTACACCTACATTTCCTGTTTCGATGGATATTCAACCTCATCAACTGCGGAAGAGGCATCACCAGGATCACTAGGTCTGTAAGAATATTGATTCCCGCAGTAGAAAAGTATGTTGCCGGAAGGTTGTTACAACCCGTTGGGAAAGTGATATCCCATGCTCGCCAGGGCTTACTGTGACATTCAAAAGCCTGGGATGATCAGTATCCGTTAAGGTGTAAACCTCGGAGCAAAAAATAATCCACACCTGCACGAAGATTACAACGATTGTGTAAATAAACACAAACACCCCCACCCCGATGACCACCATTCTGAAATTGTGGATTTCGAAGATTCGATAATACTGAGCCAGAATGCTAAACTTGACCAGCCCAATTGCTACAGGGTAGACCAGCTGGTACGCATACCAATGTTTGAGAGTAGGGATAAGAATTTCCCCAAGAGGCAAATATTCAAGGTGCTGGCTGATCAGGTATTAGGAGAAATGACAACGCACAATGTTGAGGAAGTGAGACAAACCCTGTCCCCATGCTAACATGGAATCCGTTCATAATGCCCATCCCAATTGTTACCACCAATGCGGCCACAATGAGATGGTCATCCATCCCGATCTTGTGGATTCGGAAGATGCGACAGTATAGTCTCAGCGAGACGCTGACAAACGAGAGTAGGAGCAAGATTCCCATGACAGCGAGAAACATCGGCTGCAGAGAGCCATTACTGGACGTGACGTACGACATTATGGACCCGGATAGGCGAAAGTTGACAGCCACACATCAGACTGATGGAAGTTGCAAGCTGTAATGCGCTGGAAGGTGGCTCTCATACTTTTCCTCTCAAGCACGGCACTCCAACCAAAACGACACCATCAAAACATCTCTTTCCAAATTACCCTGGGAATTTACCCCGGGCTCAAAAAAATAAAACTAAAAATAAGGGGCTTGCATTTTTCATCAACTTCAGCCCTGAAGATTCTGCACCATATCCGCATAGTCATACCCAAATTGCGGGAATTGTGAATATGCGAGCAGGGTCTGCCCAGGAAACTATATTTCTCGGACCCGAAAAGCATATTAATCTTCAGCACATATCTGGCGGGGATTTATGACAAGCTTCGAATGGGATTCTTCGATTTTGCTTGCAATCTACCGGACAATATGTTGCAAACCGCCGGATCGTGAGTCTCTGTCGTCCCATTGGTGTTGTGTCTCGGTAGTGTCTTGGCAGTCAAAATGGCTCTTCTCCAATATCCCGCGCGCCCTGAAGAGATCGGTGGTACGATTCTCCCGCAGATGGCCCTGGTTTGTCTGAAAGTCTTTCCCAGTGTAAAAAAAGGTCGCTTTCCAAGGAAGAAAATCGAGTGCTAGCAAATATTTGGGGCAGGAGAGTAGATACACTATTCTTCAGCAAGTTTCTTGAAAATCTTTTCCTTCTCCATGCGGGAACGTTACTCCAAGTCTCTGGCCCGCCCTGGCTTCCCTGGCAAAGTGGCCGGCCCTTCTATTTCAGCCATTTCTCCAATTATCCCGTCACTATATTACAAGTGGAACCTCAGGCCCAGAAATCTCTGCACCTCGACAGGGATGGCAGGCATCATCTCCTTTTTTGGTACTAGCAAAGGGTCTTGCTGAGACGCAATTCCCAACACGTTGGCTCATCCCTGCAAATGAACGGGTTCCTAGGGCTTCCCAGGGCTTGCCGAACAAGTCATAGTCCAGCAGCCCCAAACACGACACCAATTGGTTTTAAAGAGAATACTTTCTCCTCCTCTACATGTGAGAGAACAAGTCTTGCCCCATCAAGTGTTTCAAAATTGTCAAAATGCGTGCTGCCAAGCTCCTCCTGCCCTTGGGGCTGCTCTCCCTTGCAGGGGTTACAGTGGCTGGAAAATGCACGAATCCTCCTAAACGGAAGGAATGGTAAGATTTCTCGTATAGATCCATATCGGACATCGTAGCCAGCAGTTGACACGTCATTTCAGGAGACAGCTGACTCTCTCGGAGCGGCAAGATTACCTGGACGCCGTCCACTGTTTGACCACCTTGGACTCCATCTCCGGTATCGAAGGAGCCGTGAACCGTTTCGATGATTTCCAGGCAACTCACTCGGATCAGACTCCTAACATCCACTGGGTGGTATGGCCCAAACTCAATTTGTTACTTTTTCGCCGCCGATCACGCTGATCATTGAGCATAATCCATTAGGGCCACTTCATCCTTTGGCACCGGTACTTCGTCGCTACGTATGAGAAAACCTTGAGGGAGGAATGTGGATACGAAGGTGCCCAGCCGTATGTACCCAAAATCCCGGCATCATGTTCTCAACAGGTCATACATCAAGATTGGTTACTGACTCACGCCCTTCTGCGCTTTGCCCCAATCACAGGTACTGGAATTGGTCCCAAGACGCATCGACAGATTTGACCTCCACAGCGATCTTCGAAACTGAGATCTTCGCTGCGGAGTATGGCTTTGGTGGAAACGGCAACTATATTGACGCCGATCCGGCTGATAATCCATTCAATCTCACCGGCCGTACTGGTGGAGGCTGTGTCCAGAACGGCCCTTTCACCTCCGACCGCTTCACGGTCAACCACCCTACCCCTAATTGCCTTCGTCGGGATTTCATTCCTTGGATTATGAATAGTTTTGCCCAGCAAAGCCTGGTCGATCACGTCCAGAGCCAACCTGACTATACTTCGTTTGCACGGGCACTTGAGAATGCCCCAGATTTCTCCCAGCCAAACATCCACGGAAGTGGCCATTTCGGTGCCGGTGGCGTTCTCGGAACACTAGGGAATCAAAACGAAAGTCCTGGTGGTACGCAACCAATTATAAATTCATACAAAGAAACTTTACTGTCCATAATACTAACCAAATTATAGATCCCCTCTTCTACCTCCATCACGGTAATCTCGATCGGGTCCTGTGGGAATGGCAGCAGAAAAAGCTCCCCAAGCGTTTGCACCAGGTTGGAGGCCCTGTAGCCCCATTCGACTACAGCGGTGTCAATGTCACTCTGAGTTTCACGGTCAATATTGGAAAGCTTGCTCCGGACGCAACACTGGAGCAGCTTCTCAACACCCGTGGCAATGTTTTGTGCTACACTTATTAGACTGGTCGCCGAGATGCAGGTACTCGTTGTGGCGCTGGAGAGTCCATCTGGGCTCGAATTCCCAGTCCAAATCTCCTAATGAATCACTCCTTAACGTTGTAAAATATACGTTCGACTCCTCGATGATGATAAGTATATAACGGTCTTTCAATGTATAGCATCTAGGTATACGAGCATACATAGCAAGAAATCAAGAATATCAGGTCAGATATGATACCTAAGTTCATGAACAAAATGGTTACTCGGAATTGAGGGCTACCCTAGCTCTCTCCATCTCTTCCTCTGATGGCAGGTTCACTATCATCATATAGAGGATACCCTACAGCATGATCATTAGCGCGCTATAATAACCTTCTGTCTCAGAACTACACTTACGCTCTTCACAAGCTTCTTGACGCTCTTCATAGCCGCTCCGCCTAAGAGTGTAGGTGGTTCACGCCCTCGCCCACGAGGAGGTTGTTCCCTATTCTCTTGGCCTGCTGTCTGGGAATCCTGTGCCAGCGGTCGTCTAGAGCTGAGAGCCTGCAAAAGACCGCCCCCCTGGCGGGAGCCCAGGCTATTTCCCAACCCTCCACGCCTCTCTCTCAGTCGCTGTAAGGGAAGGCTTTCATGGGTAATATGTCCACCAGTAGCAAGTGCTATAAGGGATCCACTGTTTGCGGGATGGCTAGGATCGGCGTATCTCGAGGTGAACTTGGGCACTGGAGCCTTGTTCAAGGCGCTATCTGGGTGCTCCATCATCTAAAATTCCTAAATCAACATGGGGAAGGACGATACTAAAGAGTCAAAAAAGTTGAAAATAAACTTACAAACTCTGCCTGTGACCGTCTGTCCATGTAGTCCGCCACAAATTCCCTCCGGCTTTTGTTCTTCAGCTTATCCTGTCCATCCGGACCGCCCAGCTCATCAAGATCAGGAAATATGAGAGGCGCGCTTTCAGGAAAAGGAAATTCTCTTCCTGGCTTTCCATCAGAAGATTTGAATTTATGCTGCAGTTTTTTTCAGGAGTTTGACTCGCCCTGGTCCACGGATTTGGAAATTGCTGAATTTAGATCAAACTCGGTATACGTAGAAGAGGAATCGGGGTCCCATGTCATTATTAGACAGAATAAACCACGCGGGCGGAAAAACTCTTCGTTGATTTTATCGAAGTACGTATTGGTTCTAGGATGATATTAGCATGGAGTAAGCCTTTCTTGGGCCCGAGGATCCAAAAGGACATTGGCTTACTTTCTTCTCCCCTCGAGAGCAATTGCGGCATCAGTTACTAGCTGGATCGCTACGGAAACCGCCATTCCTATCCCGCTAGGTAGCAACACAACACCGGGAATCGCCGCAAGGCTTAGAGCATTTAGCTATGGGCTAGCTAAACAAGCACGAGTAGAGGTATCCAAAAAGTCCAAGAACATTTCCTGGTCTATATCGAATTCCTGCAGTACAGGCGCATAGGCTCTTACAAACCCCCGCTTCCGGGTCTTTGGCCGCCGTTGTGGAAGTATGACTGGATAGGGAAGTCTTACTCCGGTCGAGGAGTTGTCGTGGTCTGGGACGGATGGTAAGCGGTGCATGAACGATTCGACCAACTTTTCAGGGTCGTATTCAGATTCTTCCACTGTCGAATCATGCTTGGAGAGGGTCAGCTCATCTTGTGCTGCGTCAAGCTCCCATACCTCCTCGTGTTGTTCCTCGACACATCGTTCGGCTTTGGTGTCTTCGTTCTGTGGGTTTGCTATCTGAGACGCACCATCCCGGTTTGGTGAGTCTTGCGGTTCTTTTAGCTCTTTTCTGTTGACTTTATAGGCAGAGATGCTTTCCGAAGCCAAACCTATACCTGCCCCAAGGCCCTTAACTATTTTACCTCTCAACAGCATGGAGAAGTTTGGTAGCAGAGTACAAATTCACGCGATTGTCTCCTTGAAGGGAAAAAAAAATCAATCAAAAAGGAGCCTTCAAGGGAACATAATAAACAAAAAAACCCATTTTCTCTGAGCCCTTCGGGGAGAATTCAAGCTGATCGACTGGAGCAGTGCAGGACGCTTCTGCAAAACGCGAAGGATTTGGTGGGATGACATCATAGCTGAAACAACCAACAAAAGCAATCGGTGCTCAATCATCTGCTTGGTGAGCTGGGATTACTAGCGTAAGAATGATGCAATTGAGAAAGCTTCAGGAGCGGGACAACAACTTTGAGAAAAGCTTAGCTCTCCGGATGAGCAGTGATCCTTTTGCAATTTACCATGGCTAAGTGGCCACAGGGGCCGTTTCTTTGCCCAACGCTTGTGATGTCTTGTCGGTCCTCTGCCGAATTCTGAGCAAATCAGCCCCTGTCAGGAACATTATATGCGGGTGTAACCCACATGCATGCACATGAAGCAGCGGGCTATCGCGTCCTTTGCTTCCAAAAATGAATCCATCCAAGCTCGTCCACTATCGATGGTCTATAAAATTTGTGGCGTTAACTCTATCATAAAGCCTTTAATTAATTTATCGAAGCTATCCATATTTCTAAAAGTACATTAAGCTTCGATGCGTATTCATAAGTCTATGTACATGTAATAGTCTATCTGAGGATATTCATTCAGAACCATCACAGGCTAGGTATTCTCCCTAGCGCAACCATGATGGGATCTAGTCATTAAGCAGAAGGGTCTTCCAAAACTATCTTAGGCATGTATTCCGAGAAAGACTCTGGCCAAAGAAATATCTTTTCTTCTTGGGTGGGAGTTGCAGCGATGAATTGAGGAATCTGGGTTGTCTTCAGTACGCTAGCGTCCGGATAACTACGAGGGGTACAACTCACGGCCTGTTTGCTTGATACACGTCTCCACATGTTCGCTCGAGGATTGAAGCGAACAGGCTTGCCCACACCACCGGTCTTCTCCTGGTCTTCTTTAATGAGGACTTCCATTTCCCTCTTAATATCGGTGAATGTATCGAACCCGATGTAGGGGATTTTATTCTCAATACAATACTCCTCGAGCCGGAGTCCCCTGCGAGCAAAAAGAACATCCGCCTCGCGCGCGGCGGGAAGATCAGAGACGCCGTCGCCAATGAAAACAATCAACGGAATCTCGCCCTCAAGGCAGCCCTCGGTAACCTGTGCACGGGCCTCCTTCACAGACAAAGCCTTGTCATGGCCGAGTTCGTTGTCATGCCTCCAAATTGGCTTCCATTCCGATCCGTCCTCTTTTATCTCCGCGCCATTCGCGACAATCTGGATATGCGATGCCTACAACGCAGTCAGCAGGAAACTTTTGGTGGCAACCGACAGCTCTAGATCAATACCTCAGCCTCGCCCAGCCAAGTATCAAGAACCTTCCGTAAAATGGGTTTGAGTCCCGCACTTATAACATTAAAACTGATGCCGTTCTTGAGGCAAAATTTATGGAACTCCTTAAACCCTGGATCAATATCGAGGGCCTTCTCCATGACCTCAAACCCATCCTCAAACGGTACACTTAGTGACCCCCACATCTCTTCCGAAACCTCGCGGAAAGATCGTTCCCCAGACTTGATTTGCTCGTCAAGGATTTGGCGGCGCTTTGAGCCGCAGCCTAAGGCATCGAACAGCACATGGCCAGTATCCTGCATAAATATGGTTCCGTCAAAGTCTATCAAGCATTAGCATTTCAGGAACAGGAACCCTAATTGGTTGCTTGGAATTGGGTCTACAAACCTGAAAAACAGACAATTTTCCTCATTGTGTTAGACATTATTAGCAAGGCGAATCAATCAGCAGCGGGTAGGCAGATATGGGTTGGATAAGAGTGAGAATCGCCATCTTAAAATAGTACCGTGCCAACCCCCGTGGCAACAAAAGACAAGGACCATGGACAAAAAATGACGTAGGGGACCCGGTATGCTGTCTGTGGCTGATGATGTTTTCTTGTATCTTTTCTTGGTATTGTGGAGCCCTGAAAGCCGATGTTTCCGAGGTCGGGCCGGTGTGCAAAAACAATCACCCCGTTAAAATCAATCTCAGGTTTCATGGTGGACACAAACTTCAAACGGAAGGTCTGGCGATCGGTATGCCGATGACTCACCAGGCACAACACGTAGAGTGGTGCATTGTGGCTTGTGCTTATGCTACACATATTACACACTTCAGAAGTAGTGCCCTATCTGCATAAGTCGCACCAATTTTGTTCCGACCTCCGTGCCGAGGTGACCCCCCAATGCCCCCATGTACTCTGGCAACGAGAAGTCTGCCATTTATGAGTCAGCCATAATCTGGGGATGTTGGGGGTGGAGAAACGGCGGGTACTCGACAGGGATGAAAGCTCGCCTGAGAGCTTTCGGAGCCAACCTCGAGCAATTGTTTAACAATCGACAGGGTCTTTCGGTGCCAGATGTAAACACCGACCAACCACTCCAAGTCATGATTGGACAAAATTCATCAGTTGGGGACAAACTTATTAGCGGACTAACAAGCTAGCGCCCAGACGGGTAGGCCAACCTAAGCTTTTGGCGTCCAGGATCTGGGGGCTTTTCTTGGCTTGTGGGAGAACGCGGGGGACCACGAGTTGTTTTGTTGAGGAGATCACAAAATAAGCGGCTGGGCAAACAAAAACTGGAGGAAAAGGATGCGCACTGCATTCACGGTCGGGTATAGAAATAAAGCCCGATGACGAAAGTGCAGCGTTTCATTTCGTCAATTCCTTGGCCAGCTGCATATTTACATGTGTCTTGTCCCTGACCTTAGCTCCCATTCTTTTTCTTTTTCTTACCTGTTAACTATCGGCCACGGATTTTGTTACCCCTTTTTTCAGATCTACATGCGCCCAGGGACTTCCCAAAGCTCCACGTAGAAATGGCCGAGATGAAGCAAGAATCGCTGAACTCGCTTCCGGGGAATCACGAGACAGAGCAGAATTTAACTCGGAGTATCTTATTCAAGTTGGACACAAGGTAAGGCGTTTCGGCCAGCACGCTCTACCGTTCCGATAGCTTGAGTGCTAACATACGAAGAATTCTCCCAATATTGGCACTGCTATTTCTCTGCTCGTTTTTAGATCGAACCAATGTTGGCAACGCAAAAATTCTCGGCCTCGAGGATGATCTCAATATTTCAGATCATCAGTATAATGTGGGATTAACGGTCTTCTACCTCACGTATATTCTTAGGTGAGAAAATTCGAATGCTATATTTATATTTAAAAAAATTATAATAAATAAATAAAAATCATTCGACATCTAACATCACACGCAGTGAAGTACCTAGCAATCTGATCATCAAGAAAGCGTCGCCAAAAATCTGGCTCCCAGCCCTCACAATAACCTGGGGCATCATCACGATGTGTCTAGGATTTGTGAGGAACTTTGCCGGGTTCGTTGCCGTTCGCGCAATCCTCGGAGTGGCAGAGGGGGGGTTGTTACCTGGAATGGTAGGCGCTATTTCATCCGCTATCCAGCTCTCCAGACATTCGGCCACTGACTTTTCAGGTGTTATACCTCTCTTTCTTTTACCGACGAAGCGACCTCGCTCTTCGAATCGGGTTATTCTACACCGCTGCCTCATTGTCCGGAGCATTTGGAGGTATGTTCGTCTTAGTTTCCTCCCATTTTTTCCACACTAACAAAACAATTCACTCCTATACAGGGCTATTGGCTCGTGGCTTGAATGAGATAGGCCCTCGAGGAGGACTGGAAGGATGGCGCTGGATTATGATTATTGAAGGCCTTCTAGTGAGTGTATCCCAATTAATGTTGGATAAAAGTAGATTATTTCTAATTCCCTATGCGTGCAATCTAGACTGTTGTTTGTGGGGCTATCTGCTTCCTGGGTCTCCCGAATAGCGTTGAGACAGCTCCCTTTCTGACAGAGGAAGAAAAACTATACGCCCGCGAAAGACTCATGCTCGACAATCCATCAGGGCCAGGAGGGTAAGTGGCTTTGCCATTTTTACACCCTCCTTCATTCGATCAAATGGTTAATCAATTTGTGGAAGCAGTGCTCCTCAAGAGGAAGGAATGAACTGGTCTGAAGTACGACGGGGCCTTCTAGAGCCACAGATGTGGCTCTCGGCCACAGCTTACTTTGCCATCCTGTCTGGGTTGTACTCATTTGGGCTATTTGTACGCGTCACCATTTTCTATTTGTTACGGACTTGCTGACGGGGCTTCTCTATTCATTAGCTGCCAACTATTATCGATGAGAGTGGATTTGCCGAAAATGAGAACCAGGTACAATTATGGACAGTTATACCCTATGCTGTGGCCGCTTTCTTCACTGGTATGATCTCCTTTTTTTTACACAAAAAAAACGCCCTGGTTTGTCCTGATATCATGACTAACCTTGCCAATTACCATTAGTTTGCGTCGCTTTCCTTTCTGACCGACTTAAATTGCGTGGCGTCCTTATGCTCTTCATATTGCCAGTTGCTATCGCCGGGTACGCTGCGATTGCGAATATTGAATCGGCCCAGATAAAGTATGGAATGACCTTCCTCATGGCAACCGGCATGTACAGCAGTGTTCCGTGTATCTTGGTTTGGAATTCGAATAATTCAGCGGGGCATTATAAACGAGCCACAACATCTGCGATGCAGCTAGCTATTGCCAACTGTGGAGGCTTCGTTGCTAGTACGGCCCCCATTCCATATCCCAACTTCTTCTTTTTTCTCTTTCCTAGGGTACTCGGAGCTAATCTATTTCATGTAGCCTTCAACTACCCCTCCGCGGACAAGCCCCAATATCATCGTGGTCACACAATCATTCTTGGACTACTTGTGTTTGCATGGTTTATGTAAGTTGCACCGTGTCATATTTTCTGCCGCTGCAGTCGCTAACTCAGGTGTACAGGATCCTGCTCAATGTTCTTTACTGCGCAAAGATCAACCGTGACAAAAGGAATGGAAAATATGCCAAGTATGAGGGCTGTAATGATGATCGAGATCCCAACTTTAAGATGATTTTATAAATCACACGATCCACATTATATTGGATGATACGAAATGATACAGTATCAAGTGATCTAGTTAGGTTCAGAGTTGGGTGATTTATATAAATACGTTGGATATAATGGTGCCCCACATCTAATAGGATTTATCTCATCTGTCCACGTCTTTAACCTCTATCTTTTGATTACACGCTTAAATAACAAGAAGAGTAAATAATACCAAGGAGAGCGGCATGAAATTCCTTTTGAATTTAAACTATTATTCGGTACGGCCCCAACTTTCCCTCCAAGTCCTCAACCCCAGGTACATGTGCCGTTGGGCATGAAGAAAAGCAAACTCATCCGTGTGAAACCAAAAAAAAGCAAGGCCGAGACATTACGCAGCCCTTCAGGATTCAGGTACAAGGCGTACCTAGAGGCCTAGTGAGGTCTAGAACATGACATCAGTAAGACAACTTGATCGACCTCTCTTTGGTAAAGACCTCCGCACCGAACGAAAAACTTAGAGTCCACCGCCACACCTCAGCACAAATCTCTCGGATTGTTGGAAGGGAAAACGTGACCCAGGTTGCAAGATGATCTATTGTGGTTTGGCACGAAAAGCGGGAAGGCTAGAAAAGAGTGTCAGTAAATGCCTCGTTTGCACTTGCAGCTCGCAACACGTAGAGAAGAGAAAAAGGAAAGGTTTATCCCAATTACCGTCGACAGTCAAGTTAGAGCTCGGATTTCGAATAATAGATTGGCTCCGCGGGCTTGGAGCCAGTCTATTTTCGCAATCAATCTGGTCTGCACCGCCGCTGACCCTGCTGCTTCCCACCCAAACATCGACATGGCGAATGCGAGTGTGCCACTCGACAACACATTCAGGACATGTATCCTCATGTCGCAAGTACTTGCGCAGGTATGGAGCATAGATGACCTCACACTTTCTAAACTCCCCGGGAGCAGAGGCGAACGTCACCGGGTCGCGGAAGGTCCCAATACCCCCAGCGGTGTGGCCGCGCCCGCAGTCGAAGGCAATGTCGGCATTATCGTCGTTATCGGGGATTCCAAAGAAGGTAAGGGTGACTTTTGGCACGATCTGGCATCCCCTTAGTTGCGGCACTGCCAGCGCAAGGGTTGCCAGAAGGGCTAGAATTATCGAGATGCGCATGGTGCAGATGTTTGCTGCTTCTTGCTTTACCAAGGCAAAAATAGAGGAGGGGGTTGTACAAGTCTTCCTACATACATTGCACTCTATTATATTATATTACACAAAGAGGAAGCAATGTATAGATCATGTCATTCTGATCCAGCCGGTAGAGTCAACCGCTCTCTCATAGTTCGGTTCCTGGGCCAGATAACGGAAACGGGCGGTTTGTGGCTAGCAAGGAAGCCAAAAGTATATTCAGTTGAAACTTTCTGGAACCATACTCATAGTATCCGTTGGGGACGGAAGTAGCAGATTTAGCATTTCAACGACATGGCATTAGATAGAAGGTTGCGTCTCAATCCACATAATCAAACCCCCACCGAGTACCTCATTGAGAGGGAAGAGTTTCAAATACGTGACCAGTACCTACACAGCCGTACTAGTAGGAGTAATAAATAGCACTACTACTACTACATACAGTAGTACCGAGAAGTCCTAAAGTAGTCAGTCATGATACTTGCATATTTTACTCAACAGGAAATACTAGTACCAGTAGTAAGTAGAATGAACCACAACATCACTTCAAAAAAATATAGGGACAGCACGGATAAATTCTCATAATCAACCCCACGCGAGTCATAAATGTTACGTACCAATAAAAAAAATCAGAAAAGTATAATGAAAAAGATTGAAAAATAAGCTCCCACAACACGCTCTTGGCGGTATTTGCGGAAGGCCTCATCGTTTTCAAACCTTTTTTTACAGTAAATATAACACTCATTTCATTATTACAGTATTCTCGGGGCGAACGCCGACCGGATGGCCCTCATGTCAGAAGTCTTGGCTCCTCAATCATATTCAACCTTCCTTCTTCTCCTTCGTCCACATCTTTCTTGAAAACGATCAAACTAGCTTTGTTTTTACTATCGTCCTAATTTATTAACTACTCACGCGTAGTTGGCTTGTGCGCCCAATTTGGGAGGAAAAAACCGCCGCGAAATCATGACTGGAGAAACCAATCCCTCACCCCTTCAAAGAACCTCGCTGCCTAGCAAGGTTTTGGATGAGCTTGGGCTTATATCGCTTTGGCATTCACCACAAGACACGAAACTTCTCTGTGCTCAGCGCTTTGTACGGCTCTTTGCATATGGAGGGTCGACACTGATCCTAGCTTCGTATCTATCCGCCTTAAATATCTCCGATGACCGCATTGGCTTGTTTATGACCCTTACCCTAGTCGGTGATGTGGCCATTAGCTTCCTTCTGACCATCTTTGCTGATGCTATGGGCCGTCGGGCGGTCCTAGCTCTCGGGTCGGCCTTGATGGCCGCCAGTGGAATTGTCTTTGGTCTGGTGGACAACTACTGGGCTCTTCTCGCTGCTGCTGTGTTCGGAGTCATTAGTCCAAGGTACCAGCTCTTAGGGTTTAGGGGACTTTTAATATCGTATATACTAACATAATTAAATAGTGGGAATGAGATAGGACCCTTCCGTGCTGTCGAAGAGTCTACCCTAGCTCACCTCACTCCCAAGGAACTACTCAGTGATATCTATGTTTGGTACTCGCTGATCGGGAACGCGGGCACCGCCCTGGGTATGATGGCCTGTGGTTGGGCGGTTAATCTACTACAGACAGAAAAGGGATGGGAATATATCCCTGCCTGTCAAACGATATTCTTTGCTTATGCTGCCATTGGCGTACTCAAATTTCTTCTGTCTGTCACATTGAGCCGGAAAGTGGAAGCAGAAGTGAAGAAAGCGACACAGCCAAAGCAGCGAAATGATGGAGATGGGGGCGAGACCCAACCTCTCCTAAGCAACACCGCCTCAAGTAGTCAGCCCAAAAGGAAGCCATCAATCTTCTCCTTCACGGGCGACAGGCAACTCGTCTCGCTAATTATCCGCCTCTTCATACTCTTTGGTCTTGACTCGTTTGCTTCAGGTCTTGCCTCTATGTATGTTCCCTCCCTTTCCGATAACCTCTCAACCCCCTTACTTACCAAAAGCGCAAAAGGTCATGGATGACATACTTTTTCAAACGCAAATTTTCCCTCCCAGAAGGCAAACTTGGGTCGATCTTTTTCACCACAAGCCTCGTCTCGGCCGCCTCAATGCTGGTGGCTTCTTCGCTTGCCAAACGGATTGGAAACGTCAAGGTTAATATCCCCCATTACCGTAGCCCTCCTCATTCTCTTGGTTATCCCGGTGATAACAAGTTAACAAAAACTTCCTTCAACAGACAATGGTCTTCACCCACCTCCCCTCCGCAATTTGTCTAGCCCTCATTCCCGTCCCATCTATCTTGCCTCTCGCGCTTACCTTCCTGATACTCCGCGCATGCTCCCAAAGTATGGATGTGGCGCCCCGCTCAGCATTCCTTGCTGCAGCGCTTCCAGCGGATAAACGGACGGCCATCATGGGCTCCATCAACGTCATCAAGACGTCCAGCCAAAGTCTCGGCCCACTCATCACTGGTGTTCTAGCTCGCAATGGGCTCTTTGGTGTTTCGTTCACACTAGCCGGTATCTTAAAGTGTATATATGATATCGGTATTCTTCTGAGCTTCGTAGGTCTAGAGCCGTCACGAGCACAGAGATCACCTTCGGAGGCGGAAGCGTAAGAGCATTTGTCTTCAGGCTGTGAGACTTTTGTCGCTTGAAAAGGTCTTGGTGCGGGTTAGTTGCTCAGTGTCATGAAGATAGTGAGCCTGTCGAGAAGTTGAATGCGCGACTTCACCCCTTGATGTGATTATTATACGGGTTGAAGGTAAATATAATAATTTCACATATACTTCACTCAATGTCAAAAGTTTTTTTTATTATCTTATTGATGAATTAAGGATAGTCAATCAAATGCACGGGTATTATCATCTAGGTGGCACAGTAAGTATCTTATATACCAACAGCTTTTTGGGATAAATAGAAGCGGATATCCCATACCCAGAACCAAAACCGTCTTTGAGTATATGTATATAATGCCACAATGTAATAAGCACCATTCACCTATCAGAGCCTCTTCCGGTAGAGAACTACTCATTCCATCTCTATAGTAACCACCATAAAGTCATCATATATACCATTATCATCAGTAAACATCTGCAGCAATCATAATATTCTACAAATATGGCGCGTCTTTGCTATTCATATTATGGACTTAGAAGCTAAATTCCAGGTTTCCGATGTCGAGCCAATCCCAACCCATGGCCATATCATCAAGAGGAACATCCGGAACGTTTGCCCCAAAGGCAGTTCCTGCCCTGTTAACGGCATCAATGATCTGATGATCGGACATTGCCGAGAACTGCAGTGGTTCCGACCAGAACATAGATGGTGCAAATGAAGTTTGGGTTGCAGGTGGCATAGAACCAAACCCTACCAGTGGCGGGGCGGGCTCAAGACGGGTCGCAATTCGCGGCTCGGTTTTAGTCTGTGAACTAGGAGCTACAGGAGTACGTCGAATCAACTCGCGTAGGAACCGTCCATAAAGCACTGATGCTCCGTTTCTATGGCTAGGGGTGACTCCAATCCTTTCAAGGACCCCAGCTGTTTCTTCGATCAGATTTCGGACACTCGGGGCCAAGCTGGATCTACTATCGGTCGGCATTACGCTAAGACTCAGCGCCGAGCATGCCGCAAAGGATATCATGATGACGGTATTGTTTGGCATTGATTTGAGTCGGGATTCACCCTGGATGGCGGCTCTCATAACATTCAGCGCTGATGAAAGACCAGCAGCACGGAAGAACCGTTTGACTTCCAGAGGTGCCGTAGGATGGTTGATAACGCCTCCATACGTAGATAGGCGAGTATGTGTGACCAAAATCTCGACATATGGCGGGAGCAAATGAGCTATCAGTAGATTAGGACATATTATTCAGGGGAAATTGTGTTTATTTTGGCTTTTTTTTCCCCAAATCACTAACTTACCCTGGCCTTCTCCAATTTCTGGTGCCCAAGTCTCATACCAATGATCGTAGAAGCTCTCTATAATTATTTTGATACTAATTCACACGTAAGTTATTATCATACGAGCATTTAAATAGGGCATATATACATACGATTGAGCGGCTCCCGTTCCAGTATCGCTAGTCTGGTAACTGTCGCAATTCGATTTAACCTGCTTTAAAAGCTCGTCCTTATTTCGTATTAGTGAGAATACATAATATAATTTCCAGGATCAACCTAGCGAGTGGCCAGCGAGGCTCACCAAGTTTCGGCGAAGAACTGCCATAGAATTCATCGCACCGTCACGAGAGTCGGCAAAGTCGGAAACATGCCATCTATCACAATTCTCAATAAGAGCAGTTGGTGGTACCGTATAACTTCTCCCACGCGCCAAGCACACACTATAGGTGTGGAGTCAGCAACGCAGATAACTTTACAAGCCCAATCCCTACTTACCCACGCTCAAGGACAAAGAGGGCTATCCAGGCTCTCTCACGCCTTCGTAGTAACCTCCGACCCCATTCAGAGGCTGGGTCGATATCGTCAAATCTGTCTATATGTAAAGCTCTCCTTCCATCAATACAATCGGCCTTTGCGAGTCGCCTCGGGAGGTTACTATCAAAGCTAGTGGATGGGAGCACGATTTTATTCAAGGATAGGTCCAATGCAACAGTCAAGGCCATAGCAATGTAGGAGCACGTATCATCATCACCCAGACAGTTACCGGGTGCCATCCAAGGCACGTTAACCATGAAGGCTAATACGATTTCGACCGACCGGAGACGTTGCTTGATCACCCTGTTAGCCAATAACTTGTTATGCCTTGATAGCCGCTTGGATAGCGCAGTTGCAGATGGCAAAAACAAAGCCGTCGCAGCCATGATAGCGGTAAAAAGAAAGGCCGACTGCGAACGAACAAACTCCACTGTATGAATTAAGGGGTCGAGACCCCATCTCGTGTGTGCAAGATTCTGGTAAAAGCTAGGAGACCGTGAGTCATGTTCCCGCTGGCATCCCAGAGACGGGTTGGTAAACATACAAAGAAAAAAGAGATTCAGCCTCACTTAAGGTAACCAGGCCGACATCAATAGGATCTAAGTCTGGACCAACATCTAAACCCGCTCTAACAGGGACAAAAAAAGATTTTGCGGCAGCTATGTTATTCTCGCCAGTGTTTGGAGGGCCTTGCGGTGGCTGCGGCACCCCTAGCGAGGACCAACTCGACACATCACGAACATCATTTGGGGATAGCTGGAGATCAGAGGCGCGTGCAAGCAGCTGCAGAGGGTTTTCTGCGTCATCTAACGCGAGATTCTCTCCAGGATTGATATCACGAGGGAAGTGAAAAGAATCCGGTTGGTCCAGATCTTCTGATAGCTCTTCCGGGTCGCTTGAAAGCTGTCGCCTTTGAGATTTGCTCAGTAGTTCCTGGAGATTTGAAATGATCTTTTGTGCAGCATCCGAGCCCGTGTCATCGGTCCTAGGCCGTTTAATAGCCTGCTCTATCTGGTGCAAGGCTTTCTCAAGACCTTTGCGTTTGCTAGGGACTATCGGTCAACAGGTAGCTCTATATACCGGGATAGGACGGGTTCTCACTTCTTCACGCCTTTCTGCCTTCCAACGTGGTGACTTGGTACAATGCATTCGGCATTAGCCTGCCTGCATTTGTCACAGCACGCATTTCCTTGGCTTCGGTTACAGCGGACTTTACTTTTCCGACAATTAAGACATGCAGCCTGCCTTCCGTGTACCGTTTGGTGTTTATCAGATGTCAATAATGAATGATCCATCACCGTCTTGTCCTATGCTTTGCTATACTTTGCCCCAAGGCCGTTGGCGGTCCCCATATATCCAGCCAAAAGAGGGGTCGCAGTAAGTATCGGTACAGTATTGTAAAGGGGTTGCCGGAATTAATGGCAAGGACTCAAGTAGCCGGGTATCCAAGATGATCAGCAAGGTGGCCAACGAAGCCCCATTTGACCAAGCCTTTGGAGGCTAGCTATTGGAATAAGATGGTGATGGGATGTTTCCAGAAATAGATGCGAATCAAAGAGAACACCCACAGCGCTGACTTGACCTCAATATTTTTCCGGATAAAAGTAAAAACCAAGGTAGTTGGTTGTTTTCAAAAAGAAAAAAGGAAAGCCGAACGCGGGGGTTGAACCCGCAACCTTGAGATTAAGAGTCTCACGCTCTGCCGATTGAGCTAGCCCGGCTGGTGTTGAAAATCCGGCCCGATATTTGACTACATAATCTTACAATACACAGAATCGAGTCCCACTGGGCCAAGGCGCTACCATTCAATGATTGATGTTCTGTGTTCCCCCTTAAATCGCCCCGTTCTCACCAACTATTAACTCATATCGATAGCGTTATCATTTACCTGAGCATTCCCAGTACGAAAAAAAAAAAAGAGAGAAAGAAAAACAAACCCATACAACAAAATATAAAGGTGTAGGTCGAAGAATTGTTAAAGGCGATAGAGACGTTGGGTATCGAAATATATAATGGAACACATGTGGTCTTCGGGTAGCTCTAGTAACACCTGAAAGAAAGAATGCAAATGGTCAACTCTCAAACATAAACACTGGGTGCCAAGCAAGCGGCGATCGAATGCTCAAGCAATCAACAAGAAATACCTATCCGACCAGATCCAATGTGTTGCCGGCTTTTCCACAATTCGCCTGGAAACTAGCAACACAGTAAATAAGAAATACAGCGTGAGGTAGAGATTACAAGAAAGAAAATAAAGAAAAACCGAAGGAGACAAAGCAAGGCGTGGGTAAAAGGAAGAGGTATATTAGTTCGCGGCCCTCAGAGCCCGTAATCTCGCTCCCAAGCCATCTTCGACTTCCGCCTCAACTTTGGTTGGATCCTTCACCTCCTCCTTGGGTACTGAACCTTGGTCTAGAGCCAGGCGCATGTCAACACCTGCGTCGTCCGCAAGCTGCTCCATGAGACGATCAACCTCAGTCTCGCCTTCCGCTCCATATTCTTGCATGGATACACCCTGTGCGACGTCCTCAATTGCACTACTGGCGATTTTGAAGTCTTCTGAGCGCGCCAAAAAGTTGTTCGCATGGGAGACCAGGTTTTCGAGGTTGACACTCTTCGATGCGGCGTCCAGACCGCGCGACGCCAATGCAAGGGTTCGCGAGGTGTCACGAGTACTCTGGGCTGCTTTAAGCTCATTTATAATAACATCTGCCCGGGCTGCTTCCGCCCTGAGGGTTACTTGTCGTCGCTTTTCGCGCACAGCGGATGCAGCGTGGATACGAGCGATTTGGAACTCGCGGTTTTTCATAGCCTTGTCGGCCTTTGCCCGTTCAGACTTGAAGGTTGATTCTGCCCGAGCAGCTTCCTTCTTGAGGCGGTTTGAGTGTAGCTATAAAGTTGGCGGAAACGCATCAGTAGTTGCTCTGAGGCACAGGGCAGGTGGTCAAGGGTGTATACTCACTTTCACATTGGTACGGGCCTCGAAAATGGGGTCCTTGCGAACCATATTGTACTACTGCGGATAATATGACAATATAAAGGGATGTAGAGCAGAGCAAAAAGGAAATACGTCTTGGGGGATAGTTGAAGGTGGCGGGTTTTTGAATGATGGCGGGGTGGCTTTGCGTGGCAACGTCATCCCGATCTCCGTATCAGTTTGGCGTAGGCAACAACGGGAAGCCGCCTTGAGATTCAGGATGTGGTTATATATTCCACGAGGACATGACTTATTAACGGTTTTTCTACTACCCTGAGTGAATATTGCCCCCTTCACTCGAGCGCAATGTTTCTACTTCCAAGGTTTTTTTTCTCCTCCAAATTTAGACTGGTCAAGTACTGCCGACCGGAAATCTTCAATCGCCACATCATCGAAAAGAGTAAATATAAATATTTAATATTGGGGATATATGCCAAAAAAAATAAAGCATTAAGCCATCAAACAACGCCCACCCCAACCAGGTTCATGATTCGACCCCAAGAGAAAAACGGAAATGCTCGAAATGAAAACTTTTTGTGGCCTACAATGTGATATCCATCGTATCATCTCCTGCATCGAGGGCACCCTGTCTCTCGGGGTCGGGGACGACAACACCTCGTCCTCTCCCCGCCAACAGCTCTCGTCTCACTTCTGGCCCTATGTCTTTATGTCCACGCACCAGTAACAAGTCTAGAAGAGCCTCCCGCTGATCCTCAGTGATATCGTTGCGATATCTTTGTGCAAAGACCAACAGCGACTGATGCCAAAGAACGGGAAGTTTATAAGCTTTACTTGAATCTCGCGACTGTCCGTCAGTCATCATGGAGTCCTCGGCACCATCCATAGCACGGAAACGGAGAAAATGGAAGACGAGAGCATCGATAACTTTGTAAGGAAGCGCGTACTTCTTTTCGAGGAAAATCCGGATGAAGACATTCACCGCGCCTGTGCTTTCCAATGACTTCAGTGACTGTTCTGCTGCAAGGTCACACATGCGGAGCAAGGCAGCTGCGGAGTGCAGAACCGGGATAGAGACGCGAGCAATCACCGAGGATACGATGTGAGCCTCTCGTAAAGTGCAGGTTCCACTGGAGACCAGCGGGAATAGCAATCCTTTGAAAAAGCAGGCCGGTTTGTAAAGAGCCTTTTTCATCGCATTGTAAGTGTGAACATTAAGCTTCTTGTGCTCATATATCTCCTCGCGAACACGATCGAGTAGCACCGTCGAAATGAATTCTTGAGCAACAACCGGTTTGGAAGAAATAAAAATCCTAGTACCAGCGTAAACAGCATTGGCAGTCCATGACTCAGGACGGGTGATGGAAAGGAGTGTCGGCCAGTTAGGAACGGAGGGAAGGATCTTGAATGGTTTGGGAAGAGGCCCAGACTTGTAGCGAGATAGGATCATACCCACCCTGTCCAATCTTAGTTTTTGTATACAGGCAATTCCCAGCGGCATTTCAGACCTGAAAGAAATCACTTACTTTTCGTAAACTTCAACGGCTTTTAGTGGGATTTGGACAGCATCTTCAGGTAGTCCGCCCCCTTGAATAATAGGACCGGTATGTCCAGCTTGTTTTGCTTCGTGCTCCGCAATCTTTTCCAGAATCAAATCTGCTAGGTTTGTAGTTTGGCCGCTAGATTCCGGTCCCCGGGGATCGAATATTGGATCCTCTTCGCCCCTGGGAACGAACTTATGAAACATATCGAGATCGCTCGGGTCGACCTCCTGCTTGTGGTGTTAAAGATGCCTGGGGTTCACCACGATATATAACGTACCACTTCTTCAATTTCTTCATCATCATCCCACTGATCATCGTTAAACTTTCCTTCATCATCCGAGAATCCTCCCCCCTCCTCGAATCGGGATTCGAAATCAAAAGCTGAGTTCGTTTTGTTCCCCGTTGACCCAAGTGCGGCTGTGTGTTCAGCGGCATCTTCTTCGGCCAATTCCTGTCCAATCTGCAAGATTTTGCGAGACGTCTTCGAATCCACAAAGCGCTCTCCATCTTCCTGATCTTCATCCGACTGTGTCTTCCGTTTGTTCTTTTTGCTGGGCTGTGTTCTAAGGTGGCCGGCAGTCATAATGTCCTCAGCTAGAGGATTGTGACGGCGGGCAGCAGCAGCGGCGCGTGAGGATGTTACCTTGGGCATGGTGGCCGCTCTTTCTTGCAACGTATATAATTAAATAAATACTTTGAATATGAACGATGGAAGACTGATGACTAAAAATTAAGCCAAATAGCTGCTCAGTAAGGATAAAGTAGGAAACGCCGTGCTCATTACCCTGGAAACTGTGTGTAAATTTTTGATCATGTGATCATATTTTTGGTGAACTTTTTTTTTTTTGTCGAGGGTTAGTCTCACCGCTTTTCATGCTTGGAGCTCACCGCCTGAATACCCCTCTTGGTTGGTCTGGGGCATGCGGTCGGTCGGTCAAAATTTAATCCCGGCTTTCTGCCTGGACTATTTTGTTTGACCGCCCTTGGATCACTGCTTTCTTGTCTTCCACTTTCATCATCCCGGGGTCTCGGACACCACGCACATGGGATAAAGCCTTATTCTAGGCCCTTAACATATACCATATATCATTTGATAGATCCCATACCTCTTATAAAAGAGAAGTACCGCTCAACAATACCTCTCTTCCCGAACACCCCTCTACAACTACCTTCCCGGTTTTGGAAGAGTATGTGAAAGGCGTCGGAGCTTCGCCAGCACATGTCATATTTACCCTACATTTCAAATCGTAGGTTCAGCTTTCGTCTTTGAACCCCTAACTCATTCCTGATCGTGGGCTTCATCGTTATGTTGTCCTTTCATTAATATGCACTCAGTGGCTACCCACACCATACCTTGCAATGTGCTATATTACGGCTTTCCCGAGCTGGCTTTAAAATAAATTTCTAACATCATGTTCCCCCCCCGCAACAGAAGCCTTATTCCCTCAAGATCGAATCCGATTTTGCAGATTAATTCCCTTAAAAGGCCAAGTTAGCGTCAATCGATCCACAGCCCCCTATATTCCCTACCTGTATTGAATGGGCTCGAAATTTACGCGTTTTTTCTACTTCCGAGTACGGCATTGCACCTGGATTCAGTCTTTCCAATATTTGCTCTAGTCTCGGAAACTTCCGCTTAATAAATACCACCCATTTATTCAGAAAATATTCTAAGACCCAAGGCCGACTGCTGCAATTACAGCACGGGTCTTCGGATCAAGAAGGCTCTCGTTCATGGCGTCTGCTCAGCTGGCGGGGTCGTCTGCGCCCTCTTCAAATATTAATTCTCCAATACTCCCCCCTGGAGGCGCTCCTTTCTTTAACGGGCCTGTATCCGATGCGAATGCAAGGTCCTCTCCAGCACCGCCTAGCAATGCATCCGTCCAAGCAGACAGCGGAAGATCAAAGCGTAACAAACGCGACAGCCGTAAAAAGCGTGAGGCAAAAGGCCTAGACCAAGATAATGTTCCTCCCAAAAAGAAGGCAGTCGCTGTTCATAATACCGCGGTTTCGAGCTCGGATCTTAGCATTCTAAGGCCCTTATTACTTGCCGAAACAAGGCCATCTGATCGATTACCCCCGCAACCTCGACAAATGAATTTTGTAAATCGAAAAATGTCAAGTACCCTCGGCCAAAGCTGGGATTTTTATGAGGTCGTTGATAAACTTTCGAACAAAAACGGTTTTCGTTATAGCTACGCCATTGCTGACCCGGGGTTCCCGCATATCAAATACCGCCAGACTGATGTTCCTCCTTATCATGCTCGCTTTAGCTTTGAAGACTCACCCGCAGCGATCTTCTTTGATCGAGATGCTCTGGCCGTCACAACGAATGAACCATGGCACACTGCACGTGCCAACGTATGCGCACGTGAGGGATCCTACTATTTCGAGGCCCGAATAATAAGTGGCATTTTACATGACCCACAACCTTTACCAGCAAATGGAAACTCTGCCGCACCATCCAGAGGCCATGTTAGGATTGGGTTTGCCCGTAGGGAGGCTGATCTTGATGTTAATGTGGGCGTTGATTGTTATGGTTATGGAATCCGCGATGTGAATGGCGAAGTTGTCAATCGAATGCGATGCGAGTACTTCTTTCCCAAGGGCGAGTCAATTCGCGAAGGAGACGTGATTGGCATGCTTATCACCCTTCCTCCTCTCTCTCTTCACAAAAAAGTAGTCGAAGGAGCATACGATCCTGGAACGGACAGTGATTCCTCTTTGCCCAACTCTGAGCCGTCCTCGGCAACGAATATCATCCGAGATCGTATTCCGTTCCACTACAAGTCTGACTTCTGTTGGCAACAATCAAACGTGTTTCCAACCAAACATTTACGCGACTATGCTTTCAATCTTAAAGAGACTCCGACTTTTGGCCCACCCTCGCCATTGAACGGAGAAGATGCTTCCCTCCGCACTCTGCCTAATTCGAGTATAACAATATTCAAGAATGGGGTAAAAATGGGAACGCCATTTAAAGAGCTATATGCTTTTCTACCACCCGCTAGCCGGCTTGCAAACGGCACCAACAACCTTGGGATTGGAGAGCGCGAGAATGCCGACGATGGACTTATCGGATACTACCCCGCTGTTAGTTGCTATGGTGGTGGTGCCGTTGAGTGCCGTTTTCAGGGTCCTTGGTGGGTTGGTCCGCCTTCTCGTACGGGAAATGGTGAACCGATCCTGGGGATAGGCGAAAGGTTCAACGACCAAATAGTTGAGGATATTGTGGCTGACATTGTTGACGAAGTCGAAGCAATGTTGGTTTGGGGAGGAGTGGATGGTGACGTTGTTGGTAATACAGAAATGGATGGCTCGACGAGCGGAGTTGTTGGAAGCTCTGAGGTGTTGAAAGGTGGCGTTGAAGCGGCATACGAATCTACTATACCTACGCATAATAGCAACGGCGCTACAACCAACGGGAATACGGAGGGTAATGAAGTTTTGGGTGGAATAGACGCTAGCCACGCCGTTGAAGATGCAATGAGCGTGGGTGCAGCAAGTACGCCTCACGCAGAAGCGCCTCAGACGGCACCTGAGGGCACGGCCATGAATGAAGATGTTGAAATGTCTTGATTGTACGATATTCTAAATATGATACCAGCTCTACCTGTTATAGCTAACATACACCGTACGTAGAGTTAGCCGTTAACTGATTGTTGCCTCTGGTATATTTTTCGGTAGTCCTTTACCAGCCTACATTCTTAATATACAAATTTAACTCAAGGCGGAGCTTCCTCAGACCTATCTACGAGAGAAGGATCTAGAAAGGACGTTTACTAGTATTTTTATCTAAGCCGGATTCGCGTTGCTGATATACAGTAGTCAAGTCTTTTTTCACACATCCGCGTTCAGCTTCTCCCGCACAAACTGAATGGTGAATTCAGCAGCCTCTGCGGCTACGGCGAGTCCTGGCAGAACGGTGAAGGCGTGCTGAGCGCCTGGGTAGAGTTTAACAATAGCCTGTGAACCCGCAATCATCCATTTCGTGCTCATGAGTATAGGTCGTCGAGCAGCGCATCCTCCATTCCGCAGAGGAATAAAGCGGGGGGCAACGTCCTTGTCGGAGATGCAGTTGCCAGTGCAGGCAAATCCTCATATAGCGGCGATACGGACGGGTTTCTTCGTTCTGAAAGAGTCATATCTGGTAGATAGGCTTTGTTAAAGCGCTCTAGAGAGTCGTAGTTGATCACAAGCGGCCGGGTATGGGTCAAGAGTATGGGTAAGCCAAGTGCTAGATCAAATTCACCATATGGTAAAATTAGTCCGTATAGTTGGTGCGACGGCCGGGAACGGATCAAATGGAAGGTTGACTGGACAGAGAGACAAGCTCCGGCCGACTCCCCGGAGATGAAGCGGAGGGCAGCGCCGTATTCCTCGTCTGCGTGGTCTACCAGGTATTCGGCAGCAACAGAGCAGTCCTGGAGGCCCGCGGGGTAAGGGTGCTCTGGCGCCAGGCGGTATCCAACTGAAGTAGCGGTTAGCTGGCATCCGTTGGCGTACATTTGCAAAGTTTTATCTAAACTAGCGCGAGAGGGGATAGAAAGACCTTTTTGAGCAAGGAAAGCCCAGGGTATATGACCTTGTCGGGATACACTCACTGTCTGTGGCTTGATAAGACGAATCCACCGCCATGGATATGGAGAATCACGCCCTTGATTGCCTCTCCGTTGTCCGGTTTATAAATGCGGATTGGGATGTGGCGACCAGCTTCTCGCGAGGGTATAGTTGAATCTACAGCATTCTCCAAATAAACGGGCACAGGAACCGGGGTTTCTCCTGTCTCCCGCATCTGCCGGTATTTAGCAGCACCTACTTCGTTCCACCGGGGGCCTTTATTTGTGATGGTTTCGAGGAATGCATTTGCTTCCTTGGTGTCTTCCAGCACGTTTTCCGCTCGAAATTGGGAGGCATCGATGTAAAGATCACTTTGAATCGGCATGCTGGGCTCTGTCTAGAAAGAGTTCTTCTGGTCACCATCATTGGTCACCAGCAATGATGGTGACCGGGAGATGTCGAAGTGAGGGGTCATACCAACAGATGGTTCAGCCTCGGTGGGAATGGACTCGAGTCGGGTGTCTCTGGGATTGGCGCGAGAAGGATCTCCCCCCCAGCAAGTGACCGATTCAACGCAGGCAAAACAAAGAAAGCACAGAAATTCTTGTTTTAGTATGAGATTGGCAGCGGGTTGGAAAGGCAGCCCCCGACGCACAAAGTACCGAAAGTGCCTCCAACCCGGCTGGGCTGTTAACTATAACGGCGAAAGACCTGTATGCTTGAGTTAATAGTCGGATCGAGCTCCCACTCCAATACCCATCCCTGGGACCGAAATATTGATTTTGAACGATTGCCCTATTTGTTTGGATAGTGATTTTATAACCGGGTTATATTGAGAAACCTAAAACACCCATTCCTGGAACGCTAAATGAAACGTGGCCAGTAGTATTGGTACACAGGTTGGGAAAATTAGGTAGACCTTCTTCCCTCTAGTAGTTCCCCTACCTTTAAGACAAGGTCGTCGTCACCGTACTGGCCGACGATTTGAATTCCAGCCAAATCATCACTTCCGCCTTTGTCACCACTGCCTTTTCCTGATACTGGTATAGATATAGCCGGAAGACCAGCCAGGCTGGCAGGAACGGTAAAAACATCATTCATATAGGCATCTAGAGGTGAGGTCGCCTCACTTGTGTCCATAAGATCTGAAATCCTTGGTGGCGGGGAAGGGGCAGTTGGACAAACAAGAACGTCCACTCCGGGATCGCTGGGTTGTTGGTTCGAGTTCTGCATACCCGCTAATGGGTGCTCAGCTCTAAAAACAGCATTGAAGTCCCGTTGGACGAGGCGTCGGATGCGCTGCGCTTGGATAAAGTAGTTATCGATAGCGTCCGCGCTCAAGCTAAACGTCCCAAGCAGGATTCGTCGTTTAACCTCGGAACCAAACCCTTCACTCCTGGTTTTCGCATATAGATATCCTTCTGACTGGGTGTCGGTTTCTGTGCGTTCAACGTGGGTTCCGTATCTAACTCCATCGTATTTGGCCAGATTCGAAGATGCTTCCGCGGGGGCAAGCACGTAATATGCGGACAAAGCCAAATTTGTTGTTGGCAGAGACACTGTCCGAATGATGTGTCCTTGTTCTCGCAAATACTCTAATGACTGATTCCAGGCCCGCCGAACAGAAGGAGTAAGCTCGGAGATGTTGTATTCAATGGGTATGCCAATTGTGAGTGGAGAGGATGTCATCCGGGATGCCAGAGCTTGGCTTCCTTGTTGGGATGATATACGAGACCGAGAAAGAGGCGAGAGACTAGTTGGATCCCGTGGGTCATGCTGGTTTAAGATACCTGCGTTGAATGGCTTAGCGAGAGCCAAACTAGTGCTAGAGAAGCGAGAATCATACTTAAGATATCACGAGCAGTTGAGGTTTTTTCCGCCAGAATTCCAACTGTATCCAGTGAGTTGGCGTATGCAACTACGCCCCACCTCGAGATCAGGCCGTAGGAAGGCTTAAAGCCGACGATTCCCGTATACGCCGCAGGAAGCCGAACGGAGCCTCCCGTGTCGGTCCCTATAGCTCTATAAAGCATATTAGATTCGAATTCATTTTCTCTCTTTTGGTGGTACAAGGGACAGTCAAGAGGTCCCATACGCATAGCATTGGTTCGTGGCGACAGCCACTGCACTTCCGCCGGAACTCCCACCGGCTGACACGTAGGAATCAAGGCTGCGGCGCAGGTTCCGGACGGGTCCAAATCGAGAATAAATAGAATGAGAGCCCATCCCAAACTCATCCAGGTTGGTCTTTCCCGCGATAACCGCCCCGGCATCCTGCAATTGTTGGACAACAGTCGCGTTGAAGGGACTGGTGAAGGTCTCCAAAGCTCTCGAAGCACAGGTCGTTGGGAAATCGCGTGTGCATATATTATCCTTGAAGGAAATTAGTCGGCCATCGATTTTAGATATTTGTCTGCCTGTACAGAACACGGCCGGATTAGTTTTGAGTAGTAGTTCGTGTTATATGATTTTCGGGGTTGCTTTCGTACCTTGTGCTTTTCGCAAGTCAGCGTCACTGGTCCGGTCTTGCCATCGACCAGGGCGGCGCAGAGTGGTTATGAAGGCGTTTAGTACAGTCTGAGCGCTCTGATTGGCAACATATCTCTCAGCTTCTCGCAAGAGTGACATTTAGGTCGCCGGGTGAGAGTTGGGTGAGGGCCGTGGATGGGCACGACCATTCTCCCACAAGGCAAGTTGGATACGATGGACGAAAAGGTGGCCTGTGCTGACTTGAACTCGGCTCTTCGCATTTATAGCAGTAGGGGTGGGTGGTTTTTGAAGTAAAATTTGAATATGTAATTAATTTTACTGGCATAATATTTTCAACATTGCTTTTCATCATTAAACTTTGAGCTTCTTTTCTTTTGTTTTCTTTATCATGGATCCTACGTTTGCCTGATTCATTGGACAAATGGTCGGGATATTTTGCTCCAGCTGGGCGGTTATTTGTCGGCTATGGGGAACCCTTGTAATCATTCATTGTGGTGGTATTGGCAAGTATTTTGATAAGTTCAGATCTATCCGGTTTCTAATAGTTTATTAGAACTATAAGAAAGAGATGAAAAAGGGAAGAAAAATAATATTCAACGGATGTTCAAGTTCGGAGCATTCTCAAGTCGGCACCTCAGGTTGTTCGTTCACAGCCCCGTCGGGCCGAGGACAAGAGATCGACGTCATCCAGGATTTCGTCAAGCACCTTCACGGCTTTTCGAGATTATTCCTCCATTGCTTCTTACCTTGCTCCGTTCAGCGTATGAAGCCGATAAAATCCTAGAAACGCTCTACGATAGGCAAATATGCTCACCCGTTGCGTGGTTCGACCTGGACTTCGGTTTTCTGCCCCTTGTCAGAAGACCTCTGCTCTGAAATCACACATTCTTACTTCACGCCCCGCATCGGCCACGGCCACTACCTCCGCAGTAATTCATCCACAAAACCCGATCTCCTGCGCAGGCGGTCGGCGCTACATTTCCGCTTATGGTTACACTCAAGCTAAAGCACTCGTGTACTCTCGCTATGGAGAGCCGAAGGATGTTTTGCAGTAAGTGTCATGTTCTCAAATCCCTCGAGCAAAGCAATGATAGTAACGAAACCACCCCGGCCCTATAGGCTACATAGGCACTCTATCTCTGCCCCGAATGGGACCCAGGTTAACCTCCGTCTCCTCGCTGCACCGATGAACCCCGCGGATGTAAACCAGATTCAGGGCGTATACCCGAGCAAGCCAACCTTCCAGACTACGATTGGCACCCAGGCACCATCCGCCATTGGAGGAAATGAGGGCGCCTTCGAGGTCATTGCGACTGGATCGAGCGTCAAGAATCTCAGGAAGGGTGACTGGGTTATCATGAAACGAACTGGTCAGGGTACTTGGCGCACACACGCCCAGTTGGATGAGTCCCAGCTTATTAAGATTGAGGATCGGGAGGGATTGAGCCCGCTTCAGGTGGGCACGGTAAGTGTCAATCCAGTCACTGCATATCGCATGATGAAGGACTTCTGTGAGTGGGATTGGATGCGGGCAGGTGAGGAATGGCTGATCCAGAACGGAGCTAATAGCGGGGTTGGCCGTGCTGCCATCCAACTGGGTAAAGAATGGGGAATCAAGACGCTCAATGTTGTCCGGGAGAGGGAAACACCTGAGGAGACCGAGGCAATGAAACAGGAACTCATGGATCTGGGAGCTACCGCCGTGATCACTGAGTCTGAGATGCTCTCTGGTGAATTCAAGAATGTTGTTCACGAGCTCACCCGGAAAGGAAAGGAGCCCATTCGACTGGCTCTGAACTGTGTCGGTGGTAAAAGTGCCACTGCACTGGCCAAAACCCTAGCCCCGGGCTCACACTTGGTGACATATGGCGCAATGTCCAAGCAGCCCGTTTCCTTGCCGTCTGGGCTTCTAATTTTCAAGAACCTTGTGTTTGATGGATTTTGGGTGAGCAAGTGGGGTGACAAGAACCCACAGCTCAAGGAAAATACCATCAACGATGTTTTACAGCTGACTCAGGCGGGCAAGTTCAAGGATATCCCTGTCGACGAAGTCAAGTGGAGTTGGGACACTGAACCATCCGAGCTCATTGCAGGCGTACAAGGAACTCTCACTGGGTTCCGTAGTGGGAAGGGGCTGTTCAGGTATGAAGGTGAGGATTAAAAGGCTTAGGATATTAATTACATGTATCATAAGAGAAAATAACCAAGGTTGGATATTTTGAATCCCGGAGGATCTATTCATCTACATCGGGCCCAAAAGAGAGAAATAGCAATTAGTGGTTGTTGTGGCTGAACAGTAGAACAGCCAGCTTCAGAATCTATCGAGTGGTTATAGCGGGGAGCGGGGATACAAAGGATGCGGGTTATGTCTGACAATTCCAATTATCCTCCACCCATTCTACAATGAGGTCCGTCAATGTCACCGATGGCATATAAACGTTACTATCCCGGGGTAAGTTGACTTTGAGTTCGGCAAACCTCGCCGCAAGAGCCACATAAGACTCAATAAAATCAACGTAGACCAGGTCTACTACATTCGGGACAGATGTATCAGGGGAAATCAAGACATCGACGCAATTGGGGACCTGATAGAATGATATAGGGGAGTGAATAGTATCGTCCCCATCCTCACCCTGATCATCCGTTGTAGTGTACCCGGGGAATACTTTGGGTGGAAGGTAGTCACTACTGGACATCGGAACCTGGTTTGTCGGAAAATTAAACTGAGCATAAAGGTTTTTAAGCTTGCTTGGAACACGATCACTACCGAATGCAGCTTGCTCGGGTGGCGCAAGATTCCAAGGCAGAAAATCGGCTGGGTCTCGGGAGTCCATTAAGATCTGGGGTTGTTTATTCAAGACCTCTACAATCAATTTCGCTTTATCATACGGAACATCCTTTAAATAACGGAATCCGCTGGTGAAAGGAGATATTATATACGCCGTGTCTCGCGTAAATGGTCCCTCGAACATATCGAAGCGTAGAGCTCCAGTGTTGACTATAGCAAGGGCAGGTTTTCCAGCACGAGAGTCGTCTTTAAGCAAGTCTGGAAGAACCCGCCTCTCAAGCCACGTGTAAATACTGTTTTCGTTTGGGTATCTGACACGGGACATCCAAAAATCTCGTGGCACACAGCCGTAAATTTGGTCCAGCTGGAGCGCCCTTCTGGATTGCCGAATAAGCTGCGATACGTTTAGGCCATCCTCTGTAGGAAAAGTGTTCTCATTAAGGTCGGTGTGGTGGTAGAATGAGAAGAGATTATTATCGATATATCTTCGGCTGAAGACAGGAGCTTCAAGGTCGGATTTGATCTGTGTATTCTTGGTGGACAAACCGTCGATTGACGCGAATCCAATGGTTTCCATAAAACGACCACTAGCAAGACCATAGGCGTTGGAATCGTACCTCGCGTAATCACGGATATGAAAATGGCCACCAAAGAACTGGATTGGCGTATTTCGATGAATAGCTCTAATTGCGTTAAAGACGGCCTTAAATTCTTTTGAATGAACAGGAACATGTCCGAAAACCAGGAAGAGGTCTACCTCCTGGTCCTGAACAGCTTGGTGAAACCAGTCTTCCAGGATTGTTTGTTCTACCGGCTGGACAATAGTGTTATTGTAGTTTTTGGTGAAGTCAAAAAGAAAGCCGAAGGCAACAATGCGGATGCCCTGCATTCTTGTGCAGAATTTTTTAAATCGGGGAGCCAACGGGACAATTTCCCCAGTTACCGGGTGTATTATGTCGATATTTGATGCTAGGTAACTGCCATTGAAATTCGGCACGGTCGTGAGAAATTCAGTACTTGAGGTATTTTGTTTATACAGCTCGTGATTTCCAGAGGACATCAAGTCGATATGTTGAGAACGCAAGATCTCCGATACATAAACACCCTTAGGTTCCGATGAGTCATAGAGGCCATTTCCCTCCACCCTGTCGCCGGTGTCGATTACCAGTAGGTCCCATCCTTGCGCCTCGGCCCTTTCCCGCATCCGAGTTGCGAAAGAGACATAATCACCCCAGTCTGCAGAGTAGGAGGGTCTAAAGACGAGTCCATCAGTAAAGCCACGAGCGTCCATGTAAATTTAGAAGCCATACTCATTAAGATGGCCCGCCAGCCAACCATGAGTATCCGTCGTGTGGAGAAAATTGAGCTGCCCCCATTTTAAATCCCGTAATGGAGCAGGGATGGGATCCGGAGCAGAGGGCTGGATAGCTCGGACAGTGCCAAGGACTGCTACAACAGTCACAGGGAAAGCGAAATGCATCACTTTTGTTTACTTTTGGGGGGCTCTTCAAACCCAGAATTATGCCAGCAACTAGGGGCGAAGAGCCGATATGAATGAGAGCTAATCCAAAGACGGTGGGACCGCAAAGAGAGACAGCATTACCGCGCTGGTAAGGGGATTTAGGAACTTGAGCACATCGGATTACAGTCATGAGAGCAACCGCTTCTGTTGTTATCGGGAAGTCCGATCGCTGATCCTAAGAGGGCATCGGTGAGTGCGCCCGCTTAGTCATCCCATCCCAACAGTCTTGAGTTAAGCTCTCACCAAAAATCGCATCCCCGACGGAGATATTTTGTCCGGGCCACTTTTTTCGTCTCCCTCCGTATCCCCTCGCGTTGTTTGGTGCGCAGCCATTGCGAGTTCTATCCTCTACGATCTACTACTATTTCGCCTGGCCATGGCTTCCCCCCGACTTTTCCGCCCAGCAGCTCGCCTGCTCTCTTCGCGCATTTCCGCTACTCCTGTCCGGCCAGCGTTTTCTCAATCTAGCGGCTTACCCTCCATCCTACGCCTTCGGGGATACGCTACCGAAAGCGGTACTAAAGATGTTACTGTTCGAGATGCTTTGAATGAAGCCCTCGCAGAAGAGCTCGAGAGTAATCCCAAGACATTTGTTATGGGTGAGGAGGTTGCACAGTATAACGGAGCGTACGGCTCCCATTTCCCAATACACAATCATTGAACTATTTGTCTGACTGCTCGTATCGCAACAGCTACAAGGTAACCAGAGGACTTTTGGACCGCTTTGGCCCCAAGAGGGTAATTGATACCCCAATCACGGAAGCGGGCTTTTGTGGTCTGGCAGTCGGTGCGGCTCTGGCCGGATTACACCCTGTTGTAAGTCTTCCCCTGGCTAAGTCCATTAAGGAAGAAACACGAGACGCAATTTTATTGGACTAACGTGCCTATTTTTCCGGTAGTGCGAATTCATGACCTTCAACTTTGCGATGCAAGCCATTGATCAAATCATCAACTCTGCCGCCAAGACACATTACATGTCTGGAGGAATCCAGCCCTGCAACATCACATTCCGTGGCCCCAATGGATTCGCCGCAGGTGTTGCTGCTCAGCATTCGCAAGACTACTCAGCTTGGTACGGTAGCATCCCTGGGCTAAAGGTTGTTGCTCCTTGGAGCGCTGAGGATGCCAAGGGTCTGCTGAAGGCCGCCATTCGTGACCCTAACCCCGTTGTTGTTCTCGAGAACGAGTAAGTAATACTTTGCGGAAGATTTGGGGGATTGTTTCATAACTAACTCGCTACTAGGCTGCTATATGGTCAAGCCTTCCCTATGAGCGAGGCAGCTCAGAAGGACGATTTCGTTCTTCCCATTGGCAAGGCGAAGATTGAGCGACCTGGCAAGGACTTGACCATTGTTTCTCTTTCCCGCTGTGTTGGACAGTCGTTAAATGCTGCCGCCGAATTGAAGCAGAAATACGGAGTCGAGGCTGAGGTTCTTAATCTCCGATCCATTAAGCCTCTTGACGTGGAATCTATCATTCAGTCGCTCAAGAAGACCGGCCGCCTCATGGTCGTCGAGTCCGGATATCCTATGTTCGGTGTCGCATCAGAAATTATGGCCCTGTCTATGGAGTACGGTTTTGATTACCTGACGGCGCCTGTTGTTCGCGTCACTGGCGCTGAAGTCCCCACCCCTTACGCCTTTGGACTGGAACAGATGAGCTTCCCTCAGGAGGACACTATTGTTGGCCAGGCTGCCAAGCTCCTGCGATTGTAAATTCTCTATTTTGTGAATGATTTTAACGGAGGTGTCGGAGAACCTTGCAATGTAATAAATTCACCCGCGCGGTATTTTCTTTCCATGGCTTATTGCTATCCTTTTTCCCTTATTTCTGACAAATTTCTTGGACTTTGTACGATTATACTAAAGCATCAACACTAGACCAAAATTTATAGCACTTTCTAGCCCTAGCCCATTGAGAGTGCCCCATCCTTCACCAGGCCCAACCCTGCTGTCTCTGCCTTGTAGAGTGATACTCGGACCGCCCAGAGAGTAGTTATAAGGGGATTCTAGATTGAATCAAGAGAACTGGACTGTGCCCCCACCATATCGAGCCCACTCACTGATCTGATATCATTTCTGCACATAGACAAAACCCAAAAAACGTTGGGAGCATTCAACAGACCATATTATTATTACACTATTTAATACACATTTACCATCCCGCGCCCCTTGAGAGCAATTTTGAACCTCGCTAACTACACCATGGTAGCTTTAGCCAGGAAAGTCTTGCTCCCCATGCACCCAGTAACGCAGTCCGTCGGATTGTTAGGATTATAATACCCGCCTCCTACTATACACTCTTCATCGGTATCGCTCTCTGCATCGTTTTGCAAAGCATTTGAAGCCTTGGCGTTACTGGGTCGAATTGCATCACTCGTACCTTCTGTGGGGAGAATATCATCCCCTTCGTCACCATCTTCTCCTAGGACGTTCTTCTTCGTTGGTGCTGCCGGTGGGATGGGGCTCTTAACAGAGGTAAAAGAGCTCTTGAATCCTCCCTTTTTAAAACCGCCATTACCAGTGCCCCCACTGCTGCCGATGTTTCCAGTCCCAGGAGCGGCGCTTGTCTTGCTGTCAATGACTCTTAATCCTGCCTCTGCATCCGCCTTTCTCTCCGCTCTCCTCGCTTTCTCGGCTGCGTTCGGATCCCGCGATAATTGTTTAAGGTCTTGTAGGCGTTTGCGGTGTTGATGATCGTATGATGAAATGTGAGCTTCATATTCTGGATGTCGAGAATACGACTTATTACATAGAGTACAAGTAAAGGAGCTTAGAGCTGAGCGTGCCGACTCAGTCTACGGGGCCGAGGAACAGATTAGTGGTGCGGTTAAGCCGGATATTATATTAGGGGTTTATTGAATCGCACCTTTGGGGCCGGGTTGGTAAAACCTCGCTTTAGATATCAAAGATCAAATTGTGAGCTCAACACGAACTTCCCCGGTCTTATGGATGGTGAACATACTGGCGGCATCTCACGCAATTTACAGGCGGTTGAGAAAATTAGATCAATATTTTTATAGTTGTATTTGTGTCACCGTTTGTGTGTATAATTCTATGATGCATAGAAAGGAACCAGGAGTGTTTAATTATGAGGGGTTTGATTTGACCCATAAATTGTGTTTGAATTGAGAATCTCGTTGGGTTCAGGATTCTGCCGTCCTGAAAGGGTTACCGCCGGGGGATGAGTGTGAGGACAGAGTACAATGAGCTGGATACAACCCGGCGAAGGGCCTGGCTAGCTTTGAATTAGTTAGGTAATCCCGAGACCATCATGGAGCTCCCTGGAAACCGGATCGGGCATTTTGTCGTGCTTGCCCACGTGCCAATCACCAAGGCGCGAGAGTTAGTTACTGGGAAATTGAGTTTATCCACCGTTTTCCTCTTGAATAGATATTCCCTATTTCTTTCTGTTCATGTCTTTTTTTAAACAATATAATTATCTAATAATGATCTACTTATGAACCCATATTACCCCCTTTTTACTTTGTGAGATATCCTACTAGCTCGACCCTCGCCTTGCCACAATGGCATCCCTTCCAGAGATGACTGTTGTGACGCGCGATGACATTGATACGAAGTCCATGGTTTCTTTGCAAGAGCTGGAACCATCTCCAGTGGAGGATACATTCCCCGACATTGAATTAGGCGATGAGCACCATACCATTCCCCCGCGGTCGAAGCAGCAGGGGGGCTTCCTTGGAGGTGGATTCCCGTCCGTCAAGTTGGGCCTTCGTGGGCAAAATTGGGATTCTTGGTGTAGGTGGAGAGAAAAAGGGCTCCTCTCCTTTTATCATGCTTAGCTAAACTGATTGGTGACAACTGCTAGTGTCTGCACTACAAAAATACTCAACCTATCCCCCCACCGTATTCTTCGTGCTGCACTTCGCCAATACTTCAATCATTCCCCTCGCAACTCGTTCAGTCGCCGGTAGCGAGAATTACCTTCTCCTTACGAGACCCGTTTACCAATCGCCTTCGCTCGAACATCTGGTTCTAACTCTCCCGGTTCTGGTTCACATCGCGTCCGGAATAACGCTTCGAAATATCCGCTCCTCTCGCCATGCGCGACTTTACGGTTCTGATAGAGGGCCCCGCAAACTTTCTCTGACTTTCTGGCGTCGGATGAGCTTGCAAGCGCGCCTAGGGTACCTTCTCGCCCCATTACTGGGAACTCACGTCCTTGTCAACCGTATCACTCCACTGATAGTCGAAGGCGGCAGCTCAGGCGTCGGACTAGGCTTCGTCGCACATGGAATCGCGAGGAGCCCTATTTTTTGGAATCTGTACTACCTGATATTTGTGGCTGTCGGAGTTTGGCATTTTATTGGAGGGCTGGGATCCTGGATGGGCTGGAGAGTCACAACGACTCGAAAAGAGCGCAGTAACAAGAGAGGATCGCTGGAAGGCTACTTGGGATATAATGAGAGTGATCAGCATGTCAAGAGGAGAAGGAAAATTTGGTGGATCATCAACGGGATCGCAGCGCTGGGGACATCTTTATGGCTGGCTGGAGCGCTTGGAGTTGTAGGACGTGGAGGGCCGGGCTCGGGCTGGGAAGCCAATAACTGGAATAAAATATATAGCCATTTTCCCATCATCGGAGCCTGGTTATAAACAAACCGCGCATATGTTGTATGACTTTACAAGATACTAGTAGTGTAATAAATTTAATAGCCACTCTAACGCGACAGCTCGATATGCATGCGTCTAACCGAACTATGCACTTCGATCAATCAAGACTTCTAAAATATTTTATTTATACAGTGTCCAAGGAATTCCATCCAACATGTACCCTCGTACTTCCATTGAACAGACGGTAGATAGGTACTTTCAGTACTACTCCCTTCCATTTTCAGGTTCCAGCCTCTCCGTGTGGCAGAGGACAGTGTCTACGGCATGTTTGATTGGTCGGTGCGGGGAAACTTTTCCAAAAGAGATTTGGGGATCTCCCAAAAAAAGAGGGACACTTTTCTCCCATGGGTTACCATTCGATCCGTGAGAAAGACGAACGTTGGTAGCGTCGAGAGCTGATATTCTCTGGCTCTATGAACCGGATTTATTGGAACTTTGCGCGTTCTCTGATTACCCGGTCATCGTTAGCATCTCTAAGAATCGACTTCCAGCACTTCCCACCATCCACAATCCCACCTTGTCTCCACCATCGGGAGCCTCCAGGACGAGATTACCGATCTTCCTCTCCAGCCATGCAGGCATCTTCGGTCGAAGATGCCATTCCTCAACTAGTGCAACATGCCGGCAAAGAATTCAGGGCGGTGCAGGAAGGGCGGGCGCACATATTGAACCCGCCTGCTCAGGCCGCTGCTTCGCAAGGTCCAAAAAAAATGCTTAAACCCGAAGATGAATCACAGACTGTCTTTTACAATCCAATTCAGCAGTTCAATCGAGACCTAAGTGTTCTTGCGATTAAAACTTATGGTGAGCATGTGCTCGCTGTGAAGAAGCAAAAAAATGAGCATCGAAAACGGAAAAACAAGGGAGACTCGGGCAAGTGCAGGAAGCGCAAAAGAGAAGATGAGCCTACCAATGAACCTCACAACAAAGGGGGGGGCGAGATGGAAGGAATAGAGACACAGCCACAGGGTCAATCAGATTTAGCATCTCACCACGCACCAAGTATCCCTCCTTCGTTTACTATTCTGGATGCTTTATCAGCTACTGGTTTGCGCGCTCTGCGATATGCCTCTGAAATCCCCTTTTTAACCTGCGTTGTTGCGAACGACCTCTCCCCCTCTGCGATCCAATCCATGAAGACAAATATCGAGTATAATGGACTTGAAAAGCTCATCCGGCCGAACCATGGTGACGCGCGTGCCTTTATGTACAGTCTTCTCCAGCCAGGTAGCACTCAGAATACCGACACTGGCAAATTCGATGTCATTGATCTAGATCCTTACGGTACAGCAGTACCATTCATGGATGGGGCTGTTCAGGCTGTGAAAGATGGAGGTCTTCTTTGTGTTACTTGTACCGATGCAGCCATCTGGGCTTCGTACGGTTACCCAGAGAAATCATATTCCCTCTACGGGGGTATTCCAATTCGGGGATCACACTGTCATGAAGGGGGACTGCGCCTTATCCTTCATTCCCTTGCAACGTCCGCCGCCAAATATGGACTCGCAATTGAGCCGTTGCTGTCGTTGTCAATCGACTTCTATGCTCGGGTATTTGTCCGCATTCATCGATCTCCAGCGGAGGTGAAGTTTATCTCCGGTAACACGATGATCGTATATAGTTGCGACTCCGGATGCGGTGCCTGGACGACGCAGCCTCTGACTCAGACCAAACGGAAGGAGGATAAAAAAGGAAAGCCTTTTTATCATTTCGGCTCTGCTCAGGGGCCAACTTCAGGGCCGAGATGTGAGCAGTGTGGGTTTAAAACGCACGTGGCCGGTCCCATGTGGGCTGGCCCTTTGCACAACCCTCACTTTATCCAGAGAATGCTTGATAAGCTTCCCGAGGTCGATAGAGACACGTACAAGACAGTCGACAGGATCGAAGGCATGTTGACCACCGCACTTGAGGAAGATCTGAGCTTGGACAACTCTCCAAACGACCCAACTTCCCCCCCACCCAATCCTAGCGGCGAAGATGCTGCAACTGTTGCCAATGCCGGGGTTGATGAACCCCTGTCCATTATTCCTCGGGTAGACCCCGCCCTCCGGGAGCCTTATCCATTTTATTTCAACCTAAGCGCATTATCCAGGGTCCTCCACACCTCCACTATTCCTGTTGATGCTTTTCGGGGCGCTCTCTGGCACTTGGGTTACCGATACTCTCGGAGCCACACAAAACCTAATACGACTCGCACGGATGCTCCTTGGGACGTAATTTGGGAGATCATGAGAGAGTGGGTAAAGCAAAAGTCTCCCATCAAGGAAGGGGCTCTCAAAGCTGGGACTGCTGGAGCTGCAATCATGTCGAAGGCTCATGAGACGACTAAAACCCATATCGAACAAAATCAGCGATTGGATCTACTGAGAAAGGAACTTGTATTAGCGGCTAAGGATGGGAAGGATTTGTCTGATCTTGTGACCAAAGTTGAAGCTGCCCTATACCGCAGTGGATATCAGCAAGCTCTCAGGAAGGATGGATCTGACCCTGAAACCTATGGCCAAGACGGGAGGATACAAGCTGATCTCCGGAATGTCACAAGACCTGAAGGCCATTATCAGGGCCAAGATAAATCCAAGACCAAGACTAATGCGAACATTGAGGTTGTATTCGACGACGCACTAGGACAGGAAATACGACCAAAGAGACGCCTAGTCAGGTACCAGATCAACCCTCGGGCAAACTGGGGGCCATTGAATCGCGCATCTGGCGGTGCATAATACCCAATGGAATAATTTAAACCAAGGATGTCACACTACTTGTCTCCATTTAGTTCTCCAAAACCCAACCCTCCTTGTTCAAGTTTTTTTTCAAAAAAACTTGGTTTGAGGTACGGGACTATCACGGTTAGTGAAAGCTGCCTAAGTTTAAGACACGATGGTACCAAGAAGGCAGGAAGCAACCTCGATAAGTGGACCCGGTTAGTATTGAAAATAAAGGCGTGTTTTTGAGAAAGGGAAGCAGAATGAGTACGGCGTTCGAAATCCTACGTAGTGTCTGTCCCCCTCCCCCAACACTCAGCTCGGTACCGTATGGCTAAGAGCTCGCAACGATGATAGTTGGGATTTGAAGAGGGGGTGAGATTTCTGTATGTTATTCAATGGGCAATTAGTGTCCGTCCGTCCCTTTCAAGACTCTTGTCGATCGCAGTCGCGATTTGTTCTCCGGAATAACACGTAGACATTGGACTGGCAAACGTTCCTCATTTCCTATTGCTGGGGTACCCCAGATCTAGTTATGTAATCTTTTATGGATAGTTAACTAGTTATAAAAGACCCACCATCTAGCTCACTCAGAAAAGTAGGTTGATATTGAAAACTGATCTTTATAATTAATAAGTTCTCAAGCTTCATTTGAAAATTAAATTTCAGAGTTAATAAACATGCACAGTAACTATTCTATACTGTAGATACAGGATAAAAGCCACAAATAGAGCGCTCATCAATTCTCATCAACACATTAAAACTTTGAAACGGCAACAGCAACAGCTTGCGAATCGCTGTGGCTGATGCTAACACTGATTTGCTTAACGCCAGCCTGATTAGCAGCCTCGGCAGCAACACCGTGCAGCTAAGGATGTTGTTAGCTGGATAAGTTTTTTGTATGAAGGACGGTTTTTCAACTTACTTTCACCACAGGAGCCCCCGAGGCATCACTTTCAATTTCGATATCTTTCAACGGGGCACCAGCACCTTTGCTAGAGACACCCAAGGATTTGAAGACAGCCTCTTTAGCGCTCCACCTTCCAGCAAACGATGCCTGAGCATCGGGAGCTTTGCGGCAGTACTGTTGTTCATTAGGCGTGAAATTTCTATCAATAAAAGTCTCATTTTCGATATTAATGCTCTCAATTGCTTCGACGTCAACTCCAACCCTCGAGTTTTCTGAGGTTTGTGCCTTTGCCAAGGATTCGATCATGAGTTTGGTGTCCTCGGCCCCCTTCTCGGTGATGACGGGTGGCGTTGAAGGGAACTTGAGTTCAGAGGTCTTTTTGTCAATAGCCACACGGTAATCAGGATTTAAGAACACCTTGCTCTGAAGGTCATCCTCATAAGGTGCCTTATTTTTGGCGACAAAGATACTGTTGTTTATCAAACCGTTGTGGAAGAAGCGATACGCCTTCTTCTGCCTGGCCTCAACCTTCGCCTTGTAAGTCTGGAACTGCGCCTTATCAAGGACTGCGAAGAGATATTTAGGGTGAACTCCAATAACTTGGGCTCCTTTCTGTCCGAAACCAAAAGACGTCACAGAAAATGCCTTAATACCATCCGTCTGGATACTGCGGCTGGGGTAGACGATGTAATCGAACTTTTCCATAACTTTGTCCACATTATCGGCATTACGGTTGCCCGGAACCAAGCCGCTATCAAGAACTTGAAGACAGCCATTAAACATCCATGCGCCTGCAGCTCCCTTGGGGTGACCAGTAAGATATTTCTGGAAAATACCCAAAACAGCATTTCCCTTCTTCCGGCCCAAATGTTTCATCTGCTGACAAATAACATCGGATTCATTTTTATCATTGGCAACTGTAGATGTGCCATGGAAAGAGGCAACACCAATGTCGTCGACGGTCAGACCCCAGGTGGCAAGGGCGCCGCGCAGAGGAGCTATGCGAGAATCCTGCTTCCAGAAATTGTTCCCTAAACTAAACTGAGCGTCCTTCTCCTGCCGGACGGCTTCACGTTCAATATGTTTAGCCCTTTCTTGCATATATTCGGACGCATCAAACCCGTCGGGGTCTTGGGCTTTAATAGCATCAACTTCCTCCTGGAGGTACAAGAGCTCAGACTCTTGCCATTCTTTGATTTGTTTTTTCCGCAAATCAAGCTGTCGGCGACGGTATTTGATATCCAACAAGGGAGACGGGAATTTTCCAGGGTTCTCCCTAGCCGTGGTTAGAACACCCTGTCCGGGAGCAGGGACAGAGCGACCGATTTTATCAGTGGCTGTGGTTGTTAAGGCAATGATTCCATGAATTGGAACACCCATGTCAAGCGCAAGCTGGGCGCTCATAATCAATTGCATACCGCAGCCCTGCGATTCCATGAACCCGGCACGGGTAGTGGTCGTGGGTCTTGACATCTCCTGGGGTGTACGCCCGTGAGCAAATTCATCCTCGGCGTTGCTAGTGGCTTTCATATTGGCGAACTCGTAGGAGCCTTCTTCCTGGAAGTCGTCAAAACCACCAACAAAGCAGACCCGTGCTTTGCCTTCCACGATGGTCTCATAGCCGATGTCGACAGACTCGACAGCGGTAGCACAAGCGCCAACAGGTGTTTTGATTGGTCCTGTGGAGGATAGCAACAGCATGTTGACCCAAGCACTCATTGTGTTGATAAAGGATTCTTGTAGAATATCCTTCTGGAGAGGTTTATCTAAATAGCGATCCTTATACATACCCCGCAAGGCGTGGGTGCCTCCGATACCTGACCCAATGCAGTTGCCAACTTCAGATAGGTGAACATATTTGTAGAACTCGTATGGATCGGTGATACCAGCAGAGAGCATGGTCTCGGTTGTGCAAACGAGAACGAACAAGGTGACAGGGTCAACCTGCTCAATTATGTCGTCTGGAATACCGTATCGCTTTGCGTCCCAGCCGGTTGGAACCTGGCCAGCAACCAGACGGTCGAACTGGAGGGCTTTTGGAACGTGAAGAGTGGCACCCTTTTTGAGGCGGACAGTGTATTCCCCTGACTCGGGGAGCTCGAAAATTTCAACCTTGTCTCCGTGTTCGCGTTTAAATTCCTCGGCAGTTTCTTTCGACGCTTCAAATGGATCCAGATCTTCCTGAATGACAATCTCCTGGAGCAATTGCTTCTTCTTAGGGTCATACCCTTTAAATAATTCCGGCTCAATAAGTCGAATACCAGAGTGCTCAAGGATGTATTTCTCGTATTTCGCTTTCACATCTTTATCATCCACTGGCTCGCCTGATTTGGTATCAATCCAGCCAGAATAAGCTTTACCCTTCAGGGGTCCATTGTGATGCTTGATGAGACCCATGATCCAGGCCATCTCCACACAACCCTCGAGGGAGAACTTGCCATAAGCTTCCATCTCCCATCGGGTGCGTGAATTTCCCCAGGGCCCAACCTCAGAAAATCCTGTGACAACCACCACCTTGTCCAAATTGACCATGCCTTTGAGGGACTCATTGAGGGGTTGAATCTCATCTTCCCAATTCGGGAGGTCGGGAAATTGGAACTTGATATTAGCACGCGGTTCAGCGATTACCCGTTTGTAAAGCACTTCACTGTCCTCTCCATTCACGATCTTGTTTTCAATGGCCGTTTCCTTGATAACCGCTTTGCGAACGTCGCTCGTCTCCATTATGTCGGTCCGGAGTTTTGTCATAAGATCTTTCAGATCGGGAATGTACTGGAATCCCCCATTAAGATCAGCCCAGACAGGATTTAGCTGGCAAAGATTGACAATTGCAGGTGCCATTAGTCCAAGTAAATTGAACGCCATTTCTTGTTGTGAGAATGTACGAACGCCTAGCTTTTCGACACCTTCCGCCACCATGTTGTTGCCACTCATCAGGCCTGTACCACGAGTCCAGCCAATGACAGCGCCGCAGATGGTTAGGTAGTTGCTCCAGTTCTCAGAATACCAGCGATTGAAGAGAGTTTCAAGGGCAAGTTTGGATTCAGAGTACAAGCCATCATTTCCGAATGTGCCGTGGTTAGGTGACAATGGAAGAATGACTTGAGCAGGACGGGTTTCGAACCCGTTAATTTGTTTTTGCACTTTGATGCATCCCAAGAGGCGTAAGAGGTTGGTCAACATGATGCGATGGGCGAGCTCTGATTTAGAGTCAATGGAGTCGATCTCACGACCATTCTCAGGAATAGCAGCAAATGGGACAATGAAGTCCAAGTCCCAACCAAGACCCTTCTTAGTGTCATAAATATAGTCAACCAGAGCTTCCACATCTTGCTTACTGCCTTGATTGAAAGGAACGACAACAAGCTGGGAGCCACGGGCACCATAGCGAGCATACATGGCTTGGTAGTATTCAGTGACTTCACGAGAATACCTACTAGTGGTCACTATAACCTGGGCACCACCGCTAATCAGGCCTTGAAGCACTTCTGCTCCAATAGACCCGGCGCCAGCGCCAGTCATCAGTACATTTTTACCTTGAAATGTCAGACCCGATCGTGCAGCGGATTCCAATACATCCAGATAGACACCAGTAAGCTTTTTGCTGTAGTCCCAACCATGTTCCGCTTTCTTCTTGAGGTGTAGGAAAGGAATCGTTTCAACTTTCCCTGCACGAGGGCTGCCGTTGCGCTTCAAACCATTCCGACCTGATTTCTTGCCGTGGCCATTTTCATGTGGCATTATTTGATTCTCGTTCATGCTCAAGGCGCGAATGACATCCTTGTAGAGTGTATTGAATTGCAACTGAGAGCTCTTGGACAACCGGTGCTGTCTGCGAATCAACTTGTAGACGCTTCTTAGGTCATTCTGCACTTTAGCTCGATTACTGTACTCCGAGATCGGGCCGCCGTCCGCCATTTGTCGAACATAGTGTTCCAGTTTGCGGACGCTTGCTCGAGGGGCTTCTTTATACTCAACATTTCCACGAGCATCAACAGTTGTTTGGGGTCCTGTGGGAATGGCAACATCCTTATACACGGGGGCGACGCCAAGTACCTCCTTGCAGTTCTCTATCAACTGCTGGCCTAGCTCCTTGGCTAGTTGGTAAGTTTCTCCCCGGTCAGTTGGACAATTATCAATGTGATACTGCATGAATTCGAGAAGGAGAGGGTTTGAGCGATTCATAATCCTGATACACTGGCTGACGATCTCGCGATCAACAGCCTTTAGTCGTCCAAATATGATATCGTAGTACATGCTCAACGCGTCTTGTCTAGCCCAGTTCCAGGAAGAATCATAAACACGAGCTTTGAGGGAGTCGAATGCTGGTTCAATACCAGATGCATAGAAATCGCCGTGTTCTGCTTGCCAGAGATCCAGCTGAGCTTGAAGTGCTTTTTGAGTTTCCTGGGAAGTGATGAACGCTTTCTGGCCTTCGCGTAGATCCATCTTCAAGTACCGTGCGATGAGCTCTAGCTGCTGTTTGAAAAGTGCCCGCTGGTCCTTCGTGAGAGCATCAATCGCGGCGGGATCCATGAGCATACCGCCAGCACCTGCTCCCCCATCACCTCCAGCAGTGGGAGCAGAGAGATTAACACCAGCGCTAGCAGCATATTTATTGACAACATCATCCAGGTATGCCTTTGCATCAACCTCTGAGCTAATGCGAGAGGGAGGTTCCATTGTAAGAGCAAGAAGGAGGACGCCATCCTGCCTGCCAGGCCCTAAACCCCATCGTGTCTCTAAGTACTTGCGAACCGCGGTAATATTAAATCCTCCAGGCATCTTGGATGATACCAACCGGGCAATTAGTGAGGATGACTGTTTACCCAGCTGTCCGTTAAATGTTGCCTGCATTGAAGCACCCAACTCATCAAGAGGGGTGTCTTCTGGTTTTTCCGGTGTTGAACCAAATTCCTTGCCCAGATCACCGAGAATTTCATTCTGCAACGTAGATTTGCCTATAAACGTTAAATTAGGTCCTGTGTCAAATCGTTCGATTCCGTGGAATCACATACCTCCAACCAAATCTTTAATGGCTTTATTTAGGGGAATATCAGAAAGACCCTTCTTCAGTTTTTGTGCCACAAGTGTTCTAAGGACATCCACGGCCGTAACCGGGATATCTTCAATAGGCGCGGCAGGTCCAGCACTGGGTGCTGCCGGAGCTGCTGCGGGGGCAGCAGCAGCAGAGGCCGGGGCAGTCGATGGGGCAGTTGTAGCTGACGGCTCCGGCGTAGCCTCGGGCTCTTCCTCCGCAGGATCTACATCATAATAAATCTCCTTTGCATCTTTGTTGTAACAGAGGATTTGACGCTGTACAGAGGTAGCAGCATCATATGCCTCATACTTAGACGCCAGTGTCCGTCTTGCCATTCCACCCAAGGTATCTGCGGGGCCGATTTCGACGATCCGTTCTGTTCTTTTCTCCGCAAGGACGACATCTTGAGTTTCAATCCACCTTACCGGAGATGCAAACTGGTAGGCCAGAAGCTCAACCAGTAAGGTATGAGCGAGTTCTTGTTCAATTTCGGGACGCATATCGAGTGAGTATATTCGTCAATATATTGCTGTCTAAGACAAGACTGCCTCCGTCTCCAAAGCACTCGTTTCGGGTGAGTGTTGGTTAAGGAAGCAACGCTGCGAGATAGCGTTGGAGTAGGACTCAGTACAGCGTAGGGCTTAACCTTATTCAAAAAAAAAAAAAAAGTCAACAAACCTCTTCTCTTAACTGCAATGGCAAGCACAACACCAGGGGAAGAGGGCCAGTGGGTGGGGGGGGTGGTAAATGAACATAGGGAAATCACAAAAAGAAAACTCACACCAGCATAGGATCACTGGTAATTACAGCAGAGAGCTCGCCAATGTATTTTACAAGTGAGGCTCCAGCAAGGCCAAAAACAAATAGTAGCACAGAGTGGGAGAGTAAAATAATAAAGAAATAAAAAAATAAAAAAGGGAAGAATATATAAAACGGGACAAAAAAGAGAATTCAGGAAAGGAGGGAGGGAGAATATCCCAAAGAATTTCGGTAATATGGGGAGTGATAAACTATCAATGGAGCGGAGATAATAATATAACGATGCTTCTTCCTGATCAGCTTTTGATGAGTGTTGGGGCGGAAGCACCAATTCGCTGGATACTTTTAATTGAGTTGCATCATAGCACAAAGCCCATAAAAAATTTGGGAAAAACTTCGGTCGTGGTCTGACAGGTGGTTGAGTGTGTAATTTTCATGTAAAGATACAAGAAAATTCTTGCTGGATAAACTTAGTCTGGTCTCTCTTGACACAAACTAAGCCCATTTTCTCATTTTAGTTGGTGCCTTAGCCACATGCTTATTGTCATCTCACTCAATTTAATTGGTAGTCAAGAGCTATTTAGACATCCCACTGGTCCACTATGTTACAGTCCATTCTCGAAAAAATTGTTGATAAAGTACTAACAGTGGTTAGGAAACAGGAAAGGGTATAAAACCGTTAGGTCCTCAAAGGGGTTGTCTAATTTCGGCAGTTTGACTGATACAATCTGAAAAACAGGCATGCATAAGATGGTTGTCCCTCGGAATTATTAAGCCGCAAAAAGTGTATTTTCATATTCAAGAATTTTGAGAGCACCTAAAATGTACCAATATTCAGAGCTTCGGTGCTTGTTGTAAACTACTAGTACTACTAGTAGTAGTTGTAAGATTTAAGATCTCTCATCTTCTTCCCTCCACAATCAGCGGTTCCCTCTTTGTACTACTATATATCGCGATGACCTTCCTACAAGTATTAATTATGAGTCTACTCATTGGAAGAAGCAGCCAAACAAACCATCATAGATAACTTCTACAACATCATTATTCATAAAGAAATTTCTAGTGACCAGGCTTAAGTATTTAATCTCCTTGTAGTAGATTCCTCCTCTACGCGAGGACTCCTTGAGCTAAAGTAAAATCTTGCACTTTTCCGTATTGTCACATTACCAGAAGTCCAGCCCAACCATTTTGGACCTTTGGGGAGATCCACCATATACCATACCCAATTAGGAGAATTTCAGTTCAACCAGCCCAAAACTTTGGATTTTCTTGTTCGGCTGGTTAGTTCAACGTAAATCCTGAAGTAAGTTGACGGCAACAATTTTTCTCACTCGGGAATTGACATCCTAGAATTAATACATACATTGATCTGGTTTTCTTTCTTTCCGGTTTTTTTTTTTGATTGGAAAACGGCACTCATTCTTTTCTAATCTCCCTACAGCCCTTAACCATATTTTTACTTGAATTCCTTTTCTCTTTTTATCCTGTTCTTTAAGAAATTTTATACCTCGTCAAGACCGTTTCAACAAATTTGGGGGAGGGATTCTTTTTCCATTTGATAATATTTAAGGTATGAGGCTATTTGGGATCCATGAAAATTTCCTCCCGTATAGATAAAAAGAGGGGCCAAGTGCCTGCCCAGTTTTTCTCTCTTTCTTCCAATCACCCATATACTACGCTTTCTCAATTTGTATTGCCAATGGTTTCTGATATTTTAGTCAACCACAGAATCACCTTCGACTATCTCTCCCTCATTGACGCTTTACGCCTGTGCTTTTATCCGAATTCATAGAATTAGAAGCGAGACCACAAGATGTATGGAACATCAACCGGCCCCCAGACGGGCATTAATACACCCCGCTCTTCGCAATCCTTGAGATCCTTAATTATAACTCATGGGACTCTTGAATTTTCTTTTCTTGTTCCTACCTCTCTTCACTTCCATGCCTCGCAGCTCAAAGATACTTTCACATCCTCGCTCCCACAGCCAACAGATGAGCTTGCCCTAGATGATGAGCCTTCTTCTGTGGCGGAACTTGTGGCTCGTTATATTAAACATGTTGCTCACGAAGTTGAGGAGGGCGAGGATGATGCCCATGGAACTAACTTGGAAGTTCTAAAGCTAGCGCTGAATGAGTTCGAACGTGCCTTCATGCGCGGAAATGATGTTCATGCTGTTGCCGCTACTCTTCCGGGAATCACGCCTAAAAAGGTTTTGGTTGTCGAGGCTTACTATGCTGGGAGAGCAGCCGCAGGTCGACCTACGAAGCCATACGACTCTGCACTTCTCCGGGCTGCTTCCGATGGAAGAGTGAGCATATATTCCGTGTTTGGTGGGCAAGGGAACATCGAAGAATACTTTGACGAATTGAGAGAAGTCTACACCACCTACTCGTCTTTTGTGGATGACCTGGTCTCGTCCTCGGCAGAGTTATTACAGTCTCTTTCCCGTGAACCAGAGGCCAGCAAGCTTTATCCAAAGGGGCTCAATGTTATCCAATGGCTTCAAGATCCGGATTCCCAACCCGATACCGAATACCTCGTATCAGCTCCCGTGAGTCTCCCACTAATCGGTCTAGTGCAATTGGCCCATTTTACGGTTACGTGCAAAGTTCTTGGGAAGGAACCGGGCGAAATCCTCGAACGATGCAGTGGTACAACAGGGCATTCCCAGGGCATTGTAACCGCTGCCGCAATCGCCTCCGCGACAACCTGGGAAAGCTTTAAGAAAGCCGCAACGAACGCTTTGACAATGCTCTTTTGGATTGGCCTACGTAGTCAACAAGCGTACCCTCGTACCTCCATTGCTCCGTCTGTGTTGCAGGATTCAATCGAAAACGGAGAAGGCACTCCAACACCTATGCTGTCCATTCGTGACCTTCCGAGAGCTTCCGTTCAAGAACACATAAACATGACAAATCAGCACCTTCCAGAAGATCGTCATATTTCCATATCCTTGGTCAACAGTGCCCGTAATTTTGTCGTTACCGGACCGCCTCTTTCGCTCTATGGCTTGAATCTTCGGCTGCGCAAAGTGAAAGCTCCCACGGGTTTGGATCAGAACCGTGTGCCTTTCACTCAGCGAAAGGTTCGCTTTGTCAATCGATTTCTCCCAATCACCGCGCCATTCCACAGCCGATACTTATATTCGGCATATGACCGTATTATCGAAGACCTGGAGGAGGTTGAAATCTCTCCCAAATCTCTTGCTATCCCAGTTTTCGGTACTCAAACTGGTGAAGATCTAAGGAACATCAAAGACGCAAACATTGTTCCCGCCTTGGTTCGCATGATTACCCACGACACAGTAAATTGGGAGCAGACAACTGTTTTTCCAAGGGCCACCCACATTATTGATTTTGGCCCTGGTGGTATCTCAGGTCTGGGTGTCCTTACCAATCGTAACAAAGATGGAACTGGTGTTCGCGTTGTTCTGGCTGGTGCTATGGACGGCACCAATGCTGAGGTTGGATATAAGCCAGAATTGTTTGACCGGGATGAACACTCCGTCAAATACGCGATAGATTGGGTTAAGGAATACGGGCCCCGTCTGGTGAAGAATGCAACTGGCCAGACCTTTGTTGACACAAAGATGAGCCGGCTATTAGGAATTCCCCCTATCATGGTCGCAGGAATGACCCCAACCACAGTCCCTTGGGATTTTGTTGCCGCAACGATGAATGCAGGCTACCACATCGAACTTGCCGGCGGGGGCTATTACAATGCCAGATCTATGACGGATGCCGTATCTAAGATTGAAAAGGCCATTCCCCCGGGCCGTGGCATTACAATCAATTTGATTTATGTCAACCCACGGGCCATGGCTTGGCAGATTCCTCTCATTGGCAAACTGCGGGCCGATGGTGTTCCCATTGAAGGACTTACGATCGGTGCTGGAGTACCCTCAATCGAGGTTGCAAACGAGTATATTGAAACCCTTGGGATCAAGCACATTGCCTTCAAACCAGGCTCTGTTGATGCCATTCAGCAGGTTATTAATGTTGCAAAAGCCAACCCCAAATTCCCCGTCATTCTCCAATGGACTGGCGGCCGTGGTGGAGGGCACCACTCTTTTGAAGACTTCCACCAACCCATATTACAGATGTACAGCCGTATCCGACGGTGTGACAATATCGTCCTGGTTGCCGGCAGTGGGTTTGGTGGATCCGAGGACACTTACCCGTACCTCTCGGGTAACTGGTCGTCTGGCTTTGGCTACCCCCCCATGCCTTTCGACGGCTGCTTATTTGGCAGCCGCATGATGATTGCCAAAGAAGCGCATACTTCAAGAAACGCCAAGAAAGCCATTGCTGACGCCCCCGGCCTTGATGATAAAGACTGGGAAAACACATACAAAGGTCCTGCTGGGGGCGTGGTTACGGTCCTGTCAGAAATGGGAGAACCTATTCACAAATTAGCAACTAGAGGTGTCTTGTTTTGGCACGAGATGGATCAAAAAATTTTCAAGCTCGATAAAGCCAAGCGTGTACCTGAGTTGAAGAAGCAGAGGAATTACATCATCCGGAAACTTAATGATGATTTCCACAAGGTTTGGTTTGGTCGCAATGCCACTGGAGCAACAGTTGATCTCGAGGACATGACATATACCGAAGTGGTTCACCGAATGGTAGACCTGATGTATGTCAGTCATGAGTCTAGGTGGATTGATAACTCGCTGAAGAAGTTAACTGGGGATTTTATTCGCCGGGTTGAAGAACGTTTCACCGCGACCGAAGGTCAAGCATCTCTTCTCCAAAATTATTCTGAGCTCAATACTCCATACCCAGCCATTGATAACATCCTCGCAGCATACCCTGAAGCCGCTAGCCAGCTGATCAACGCTCAGGATGTCCAGCACTTCCTTCTACTCTGTCAAAGACGCGGGCAAAAACCTGTACCATTTGTTCCCTCTTTAGACGAAAATTTTGAATACTGGTTCAAGAAGGATTCTCTCTGGCAAAGCGAGGATTTGGAGGCTGTTGTGGGCCAGGATGTTGGTAGGACCTGCATTCTACACGGCCCCATGGCTGCCAAATTCTCGAATGTTATCGATGAGCCAGTCCAGGATATTCTGAACGCCATTCACCAAGGACATATTGAAAGTTTGATCCAAGACACGTACAATGGCGATCAGAAAAATATACCAGTTATTGAGTACTTTGGAGGCCGGCTGAACGAATCGCCTGACGAGCTGGAAATCGATGGGCTTATTATCTCCGAAGACACAAATAAGATAAGCTATCGATTGGCTTCTTCACCTTCAACAGACCTACCGGATCAGGGCCGCTGGTTCCGCCTACTTGCGGGGCCATCATATTCCTGGAGACATGCCTTTTTCCAAGCAGACGTCTTTGTTCAGGGTCATCGTTTTCAGACAAACCCAATGAAACGCATCGTTGCCCCTACACCAGGGATTTATGTGGAGATTGCTTCTCCAGAAGACCCTTCCAAGACAGTCATCAGTGTTCGGGAGCCTTATCAGTCCGGTAAACTTGTTAAAACGGTCGAGGTCAAAATGAACGACAAAAATCAAATTAGCCTAACCTTGTTTGAAGGCAGAACTGCGGAAGCTGGTGTTGTTCCTCTTACCTTCCTATTCACATATCATCCTGGTGCCGGATACGCCCCTATCAGAGAAGTAATGGAAAGCCGCAATGATCGCATCAAGGAGTTCTATTACCGTATCTGGTTTGGCACAAAGGACGTCCCATTTGATACCCCAACAACAGCTACTTTTGGTGGAGGCCGCGAGACCATCACTTCGCAAGCCGTGGCAGATTTTGTTCACGCAGTTGGTAACACCGGAGAAGCTTTTGTCGATCGAGCTGGCAAAGAAATTTTCGCCCCGATGGATTTTGCAATTGTGGTAGGTTGGAAAGCCATTACCAAGCCAATTTTCCCCCGTGCAATTGATGGGGATTTGCTCAAACTAGTCCATCTATCCAACGCCTTCAAAATGGTTCCTGGGGCCCAACCATTGAAGGTCGGTGATGTCCTGGATACAACGGCCCAAATCAACTCGATCATCAATGAAGATTCTGGAAAAATTGTTGAGGTCTGCGGCACGATTGAACGAGATGGCAAGCCCATCATGCACGTAACAAGCCAATTTTTATACCGAGGGGCCTACACCGATTTCGAAAATACTTTCCAGCGCAAGGATGAAGTTCCCATGCAGGTTCATCTCGGATCAAGCCGAGACGTTGCAGTTCTCCGATCGAAAGAGTGGTTCCGTCTGGATGACACTGATGTCGAGTTATTGGGTCAAACATTAACCTTCCGTCTTCAAAGCTTGATTCGATTCAAAAATAAAACTGTGTTCAGCCACGTTCAAACAGTTGGGCAGGTCCTTTTGGAACTTCCGACAAAGGAGATTATCCAAGTAGCGTCAGTGGACTATGAAGCTAGCACATCGCACGGAAACCCTGTGATTGACTATCTTCAACGAAACGGAACCTCTATCGAACAGCCCGTCTACTTCGAGAACCCCATTCCTCTCAGTGGGAAGACACCATTGATGCTTCGTGCGCCGGCGTCCAATGAAACATATGCCCGAGTTTCAGGTGACTATAACCCCATTCACGTATCTCGAGTCTTCTCTAGCTATGCCAATTTGCCCGGCACTATCACCCATGGAATGTACACAAGTGCCGCCGTCCGCAGTTTTGTTGAAACCTGGGCAGCCGAAAACAATATCGGGCGTGTTCGGGGCTTCCATGTGTCTCTTGTCGACATGGTTCTGCCTAACGATATGATTTCCGTCAAGCTGCAGCACGTTGGTATGATCGCCGGTCGCAAAATTATCAAGGTTGAAGCTAGCAACCGGGAAACAGAAGACAAAGTCCTTCTAGGCGAGGCGGAGGTTGAGCAACCTGTTACTGCATACGTTTTCACCGGCCAAGGGTCTCAAGAGCAGGGTATGGGAATGGAACTGTACGCCAGCAGCCCCGTTGCTAGAGAAGTCTGGGATCGAGCAGACCGGCATTTTATTGAGAACTACGGCCTCTCCATTATTGACATAGTGAAAAATAACCCGAAGGAACTGACTGTTTACTTTGGCGGACCTCGGGGTAAAGCTATTCGTCAAAACTACGTGTCAATGACATTCGAGTCAGTAAACGCAGACGGAACAATAAAGTCCGAGAAAATCTTCAAAGATATTGACGAAAACACAACTTCCTATACTTACCGCTCGCCAACCGGGCTTCTCTCTGCCACCCAGTTCACACAACCAGCATTGACACTGATGGAGAAGGCAAGCTTCGAAGATATGCGCGCCAAGGGTCTCGTTCAAAGAGACAGTAGCTTTGCTGGTCACTCCCTAGGTGAATATTCGGCGCTCGCGGCACTAGCCGATGTTATGCCTATTGAAAGTTTGGTTTCGGTAGTCTTTTATCGGGGTTTGACGATGCAAGTCGCTGTTGAACGCGATGAGCAGGGCCGCTCGAACTACTCCATGTGTGCAGTCAACCCGAGTCGTATCTCGAAGACGTTCAACGAGCAGGCCTTGCAATACGTTGTTGAGAATATATCTGAGCAGACTGGCTGGCTTTTGGAGATTGTGAATTACAATGTTGCAAACATGCAGTACGTCGCTGCTGGTGATGTAAGTTTATAGCCCCTTGCCCCTACCATATAAACTGTCCTAACCTTCGAATAGCTCCGTGCACTTGATTGTCTTACAAACCTCCTTAACTTTTTGAAGGCCCAGAATATTGACATCCCTGCTTTAATGCAAAGCATGTCCTTAGAGGATGTTAAGGCTCACCTTGTTAAAATTATAGTTGAGTGTGTGAAGCAAACTGAGTCCAAGCCGAAGCCAATCAACCTTGAGCGAGGGTTCGCTACCATTCCCCTCAGGGGAATTGATGTGCCTTTCCATAGCACTTTCCTCCGGTCTGGGGTCAAGCCTTTCCGGTCATTTTTGCTTAAGAAGATCAACAAGACTACCATCGATCCAAGCAAGCTTGTCGGGAAATACATTCCAAATGTCACAGCCCGGCCGTTTGAAATCACAAAAGAGTATTTCGAGGACGTGTACAGGCTCACAAACTCACCAAGAATCGCCAATATCTTGGCAAATTGGGATAAGTACGAGGATGGCGGTGATAACGCATCTCGCAACACGGGTACGACAGCAGCTTGAAATACAGTTTGATTCTCCTTTTTCCCGCTCTTTATTCTAAATTCTCATGGCACTATAATGGAATTGATGCAAGCCGTCTCTGAGAGGCCAATCGGTGCCTTTGCGGGTGTGCATGTAATGTAGTTGAATATAGTCGACGAGCAATGCAATTGTTATGAATAAAAATTAATAATATAGCTGAATAAAAAAAATTAAATTCCATAATGAACCAGATTCAATCACCTACAGCGCAACTATTCATATTTTAATAATACATGAACCACCCAACCCGGCCATATATCTGCATTTCCCAATACGGACTAACCTACGCACAAGCTATTTTTCGCCGATAAAACCAAGGTTCATTACTGCTAAAAACACAACAGCACGGCCGGCATAACTTTGTTCACATTATCGACAGCCAGTGCTTTCAATTGCAGAATCTAAAAAGGTTCGGAGATACGTCAATAAATGAGCGCGGGGAGAAAACTAGGACCTAGGTATTCAAGTCTGAATACGATATCCCCCGCATACATCATGCTTCTTTCCATGGACCAGGTCTTAATAGTCTGTCTTCTTTCCCATAGACCCCAACATCTTTAACGATTGCAATAAATCTCCGGTGGTTTTCTCTTGACTCCCCAATCCGGGGACGGAAAATCTTCAGGAGGTCAGTGCTGAGGATACCACTTTGAGGAATAGCAGCATGGATCTCCGCTGGAGTCGGAAAGTTTTGTGCGCTAGATGGCACGGGTGTTGGGACACGTGTCTGGCCTGCCCGGGAATTTAAGTCAGAACCATAAACCTGGAAGCTTTTTGTTTATTAAAAAAGAAGTGGAGGTAACCTGCCTTTCAAAGACTCCGGGCTACTAGCACGGCTTCCTGAGAAACTCTTACCTCCCAAGGGGATAGGACTTCCTGCCCTGGATCCTTGTGGCGTCTCGCCTTGAGAAGGGGGGTTCAGTTTTAGCTTCTTTGACTTCCCGCTTTCGCTAATCTCTCCCCCAGACCCCGCACCACCATCGACATCACTTGCGGGTCCCCCACCTCCAGCAAGGATGTTTCGAACGCGTTTCTTGCTAGCCTGGGCACAATAAGTTTTGGAGTGTGTATTGAGAGTTGTGGCGGGGGACTTACCGGTATCGAGGACGGAGCAGCAGGGGACATAGGACGCGAATTTGGCTGAGGGGTGTGTTGGGATGACGAATGTTTACTTTTGCCCTTTGTGCGAGAAGTGTCCGTACCACTCGCGTCAGACAAATTTGGAGATCCGATGCGTTTTCTGGATACAGTCGTCGAAACCTTTTTCAATGGATCCATATACTTTTGGCGGCCTGACGGGGTAATATTGCCCTTTAATGTTGCGGGCTCCTTCTTGCTCTTCTCCTCCTCCAACTTTCGCTCCTCCTCTTTAGCTTGCTCTACCTCGCTTTCGTCGGAGCTCTAGAAGATACACACGTCAGACAATGACCCATAATGTATAACAGGATATCATACCTCCTCATCAGTATACGGATTCGCGTCAGAACCACTGCTATAATCATAATTCTTCTCTCTCTTTTGGAGAGCTTTCCGAACTTTCTTCCCGAGAACCCGTCGAGCTTCCTTTTCTCTCCTCTCTCTGATCTCTTCTTCCTCGTAATCCTTCTCCTCTTTCAAATCAAATACGTTTGCCTTGAGCTGGTCTTGTTTTATACGCTTTTCGGCAGCCTTGGCATCCTCATCTTCATTAAAGAGATCGTCATGTTCCTCATCATCAGCAAATCGATCCTCTTCAAAATCCATCTCACCCGCTTCTAACCCTTCCACGCCGGCTGGAGTGCCCTGTTTGCCGGCGTATACTTTACGCTGTTTTGCGAATTGCTCCAACTCTTTTCTTTGCGCTTGTTCCTGCTGCTTTTCCATGAACCATCTTGGGTCTTTTATTTTCTTCGCCATGAATTTTTCCGCCTCCTCTATAGTCAACGCTTTGAACTGATTCTTCGCATTGAATCTATACCATTTTTCCACTGGTATCATGGTCATCTTCCCAGTATTCTCAAGAACAAACACCGCATGGGTTTCCGATAAAGCCGCTTCGTAATTACCAACCCATATATTCTTGTTATCGAAATCCTCCAAATGCCATGGTAGAGCCTCTTCGTATTTTATACGAGTCCTAGCAATCTCCTCCGGCGTCATGTCGGTTCTAGAGACTTGCTGTGTCTTTTGTTTCGGGACATTGGTCCTCTTTGGGGCTGACCCAATGGAAGGAGCTATTTGGGCAAGATTCTCGGCCCTTTCCCTCTCTCGCGCGACCTTTCTAGCTTCCAGTTCTTCCCGCTGGATATCGTCCACTTGGTTATTTTCAGAAAATTGTCTCTGGTTTGCCTCGCCTTTGTCCGGGTTCATGTCATGCAACCGTGCTCGTGGATCTCGACGTTGAAGCCTAACAGGCCGGGTAAATTGAGATTCATCGCGGGGATCGACCGCCTTTTTCGATGCAAATCTAGCGATATGGTGCTTCAATCCTTCCCTCAGTGCTCGCTTCGTAGTGACGACGGGGTAATCCACATATGTGTCAGACAACAAGGGTCCACTAAATCCATTTGCTGTGAAATCATTTTTGGCACGAGAAGTAAAATTCCCTTTTTCAATGTGAGGTGCAGCCTGTGCATTTGTGACAACCGGTCGGGTAGGGAAAGATTTTGGAGTTATTCCATTTCCCCGGGGTGCGACTGGTTTTGCGGTTCGTTTCTTTGGACGTACTAGGGGATCAGCGGCTCTTGAGCGACGAATTTTCATAGGAGGAGCTCCGTATGCCCCAGTCGGGGTTCGCAAGTTTGAATCAGTCGTCGGTGTGGTCATGGCTCTAACTCGTCGAGAGGCCAGTGTATAGTCTGTTCTTAAAGTTATTGTGAGACTAAGATGAATAAAATTTTCATCCTAAAGGGGCCTTCCAGTGACTCTAAATACTGAACGTTCCATGCGGAGAACGAAGACCCTACTCGGCGACCGTTGCTGAGGAATCTTGATGAATGACAAGGCGTAAGCGATTACCGGAGAGCCCTGTTGTTTCCTTCGTAGGGCGGGTATGGAGTACGCGGGCGGAGAACGAACTAACCTCTAGTAGGTTAGTTAGTTAGTTAGTTATGACGATGCTGCTTATATAATCATATAATTATGTTCACTAACTACGAGGTAGTTGTTAACTAGTTAGTTAACTAATTATTAACTTATTAATTAAGCTAGTTAATTATTATCAACTTCCAAGTTCAAGGCTAACTAAGTAACTACAAGTTAACTAAATGATGAGTTAATTAAGTAATTATTATGAAATGATATGGTATTCAAAATTCAAGGTAACTACCGCAAGTACGGGGCAGCAGTAGTAGTAGTAGTAGTAGTAGTAGTAGTAGTAGTAGTAGTAGTAGTAGTAGTAGTAGTAGTAGTAGAAGTAGTAGTAGTAGTTAGTACTTATAGCAGCATTATCAATACCTAGAATATAAATCGAGTTTTTATGATCAAGTAAAATTTTATGAAAACTATCTTATAAGTACCTGGTACATAATAAGGCATTGTAATCTCATATAAAAGCCTGGAGGTGTCATTCTCCATCCAAACACACATCAACCCTTACACCAGAGCACGGCATAAAATACCCAAGAGTCTGCCACTCAGTATATCTCTTCATTGACATTATCTCCTATCTCCTCCTCCTCAGTTACACTGACAAAGCTCAAATGAAATGGCAACACCTAGATCAAGGTTTCCCGGTAGTCTCTGTAGGGTTATATCCATTCTATGCCGCATTATTCATCTTACCTTTTTCCACATAGTTAGGATTAAACTTGCTTACTCTCACCTAACCCGGATTCCTCCAAAAGGTGTTGAATTCAAGACAACTTCAATGTCCTTGAAACATAATTTGGTAAAGCGGCGCTTGCCTATTTAATTAACACTTTCAAATGGGCCTCCACCGTCCATATATGATACATTGCCAATTTCAGCCCTGAACTTACATGGAGAAGACATAGACTCACTGTTCTAAAAAAAATTACCCATCAATAACTGCAAAATCATCAATAGGAGAGCAGTATCCACTACAAGAAACTCAAATGGAAATTCAAAACAATTCGACCACTTTTCGATCCTCATCTTCTGCTTGGGGAGCGCCTGTCCTCGCTTCATCCTCTTCATCACGCATAAGAACCTGAACCAGCCTGTCACATCCTTCACGGACGTCATCGTCATTAACATGAAGATGGCACTCTCGAATTATGGGGTAAACATTTATATCTCTCATCTTTTTTCGGCCTTCTCGTGTAGTAGTTAGGAGCATGAGTGTCTCCAAATGCGTGGCAACAATGCTGTTGTCATTGTCCCTCTGTTTATCAGGAGGGAGCAGCTGAAGGTCCGGTAGCATATCTGCTGCTTCATCTTCGGGGTATTCTTCCGATCCCATTATCGGCAATAGTATGTAGGGGAGGATGTTGGCATCATCCTCCGATAGAAGAGCAGGGTGAAAGGGGACGTCAAAAGAAACATTTTTGATTGTTGATGCAACACCCTTTCTCCGAATGTCACTTGTATGCTCCGTGAATACAGTAAGCTTTGTCACGGGCACAACACCGTCGTAGTCCTGTCGTGTAGTAAAATAGGCCCGACCTTCCTCGGATTTCGATAAGTCGGCAAATAGATAAGATAAATAATCAAAATTGGAATGCTTGTTAAGCGCGCCTTCTGCACCCTTCACGAAGCAGTCCATCAACTGGTCAACTGCATACGATGAGTTAGAGACCAACTCCGGGACTTTCCGTTTTAACTTGAGTATCCTCTTAATCTCATCGGATTTTGCAAGGTTGGCGAATAGCATCGAAATATCGTCTGCATTCTGTTCCTTGTGATTCTGCGAACGGGTTATTCGTTATTAATAACAGAAAAGGGAAATTTTAGATAGGCTTACGGTTAGCTTGGCGAGGAGAGTCTCTAAAAAGGCATCGTCCGCCACAAGTTTGTCCAAGACCTCATTATCAGAGGAAAGATTGATAAGGATTGTTAGGGCATTTTTGGCAATTGGCTATTTAGTCTCCGGGGTGAGAGGGGTTAGTAACTCGCATTGAGATATCCACCATTTTTGATAGAGTTGGGTCACTGACACTGTAATCTCGAACTAAAAGCTTCAAATCCTTTATTGGCAAGAGTTGATGACGTTTGAAGATATCAGGCTGCGTAGCTGAAAAGCCCACTAGATTTTCACAAGCTGCAAGAAGGACCCATCATTATTATCATACATAGACCGGCCTCCCAGAAGCCGAGTAGTATGCTGACTTCCGCAGTGTTTATCGAGGTGAGGAGTTCAAATACCAATTTGCCTTATTTGAGTATTTCCATGGTGAAGAAATTCAACCAGCTAATAGTGCAAAAAGTAAGCTTCCATCAATGTCGAAGGGGTAATGGGAAACTATAACCTACTTCTTCCAGCTCGCTTGGCATGCTGATGGGTCACTTGGGCGGTGTTGGTCGTTTTAGGGTAATAGTAATTAGGAATTAGAGCACTTGTGTAAAGTTTACTATTGGTAATAATATTAAGCTGTAAATAACTCAAGACGATGTGAAGACACTGAAAAATGGTTTAAACCCCTCTAAATTAATGTGTAAATTTTTCCCCTCCAAAAAATGAAATCACAAAAAGATTTGGGCCGGTGGGGTTACCTAACCCCACAACAATAATCGGAATTAAACCGCCATCAGGTAATTAGGTATGGCTCCCAGGCATCTTGGACAATGGCCTACAAGATTTTCCCGAACGAAAACACTTGAACAAGAAATGATAATCATATATAGTGCATTATATTTGCGCAAGCAGAGTACAGCATCAGGAAATTACTAGCTCTTATTACTTACTAACTAAGCTTTACTTTGTTCACAATATCAAGACCCATTGCTCAGCGAGAACCTGGGACACCTATCGACAACTATACATCCACCAGATCAAGGAAGGTAGAAGCCGTGAAAAGGACAGAGCATGGAGGGTCAATATTAGTTACTAACTGCGGAGTATATGTATCTAATTATTTTATTACTTTGCTGAGAATCCAAAAAAGAAGAATTGTTTTTTTTTAAATTTACTTTTCACTATCTAATGATAAAAGAGGACTGAAAGAATTCTGAATTCTGTGCTACAGATTGTCACCACCCGACTCTCGAAACCAGCCCAGCTTCACCTGCGAGAGGTATGTCAAGGAGCTCTCCAGGCTGGGCAATGATGATGAATTCTTATCAGAAGCAATATTATTGGGATATGGCCTTCAGTATGGCTAAGAAGCAACAGATTAACTGGTTACATAGTTGGATGTTCTTTTTATTAATAATAATAATAATATATTATAATAAATCAGCCGCATGAGGTTAGGTTTTACCTAGTCTGTCAATCTTGTACAAGCTAGCAGTTACTTCCTATAAGATTACCGAATCTAATGAGAGGATGTCAACTAAATGCATACACTTGGTCCAGCTTGCATGCAAGTGAACTCATCACCTGAAATCGATCGATTCATCAAAACGGCTGGAACCTGCTTGGGAGACTGTATGCCAATCAAAACATACTTACACATATGTATAAACATGAGGATTTGGCATTTAATATAATTAAGAAATCCCTTTGGATTGGGCTGTCTTGCCTGAACTAAAACAGAAAAGAGGAAACCAAGACAGAAAGGTTAAAAAAGTGTTCTCAATATCCATGGGGGGACAGAGGTCTTCCAGTACGGACTACGAAGCGGCTGCGAGTGTCTCCTTCCGAGAGCATGTGACACACGTTGTCCCTGCCAAAACCCCTTCAGGCGAATGGTGATACTCATGAGAATAATTCTCAAGATACTGATATTACTATACCATGGCGGCCCGTTGATTTCACTAAACTGAATCAACATGGGTATGTATTGGAGTGTTCGCTACCTGGAGTTCTGAGAAAAATTACCCTCACACCATATAATATATCATGGAAATTCCTATCAGGATCAATGCTTGTTACTCCACGAACATATTCCGCTTCACAGACTCCAGATCAACTCCCCGTTTCGTCTGATAATCCGAGGCCATCAAAATTCCATTCCCTTACAGGTTGGCGTTTCGACTCTACGGATGCAGAAGGGGGTATTGAAATGCTACTGATTCGGCAAAGCGGTAGTGTACGCGTTGGTGAAGTTGTTCGGTCTGCTGTTTTCCCTTCCAGATGTAGTAGTTTGCCCCATTCACTAACCTTCATTAACAGGTATACATTAACATACACGCCAGCCGCCGACAGCATTCGCCCTACCCCTACTGAGTTGCATGTCAAAATTAAAAATACATCAGCCGTCCCGCTTCGAGCTGCCTACTTACACGGGCCATACACACTCTATGCGTCCTGCTATCCATCTACATTCGATCCGGATGTAAAGCAACAGGATTCCGAGTCTATCCCTCAATTCGAGCCTTACCTGAAAGCTGGTGGAAGCTGGAATGCGGTCATACCTATACCAAAATATCTTCGCCGAGGTGGTGATGGAGCTGGCTCAGCTAAACATATCACTGGACAGAGTGTAACTTGGGTCATTGAGATCATATCTCAAATCATATTCTCAAGCACTGCCTCGGTCAATTTTGAGCTTCTAGTTGGCCGCGATGAAGCGTCAACACAACTTCTAGCTGCTAGCGGAACCTCTGGCACAACGACGCGCCTAAAAGCCGCCCAGTTATCCGAACACTGGTCTTCCGTTACAAGGGGCAAGCAGGTCCTGGCTGTGGACGGTGTGTTTTGTGATTCTATTACGTTGCTCGTGGATGATACCTCTAGCCTCTGGAATACACCATGTTTCCCTTCATACGACTACGCAAACCAAAAGTTTGTAGCAGGCAGACACAAACATTCGACAATAGAAGGCGACTCACTAGAGCCAGCGTGCACCCATAGGAGCCGAAAGAAAGTTCATCTCGTTGTTTTAACCCACGGACTGCACAGCAACCTCGGAGCGGATATGCTCTACCTCAAGGACAGTATAGATGCTGCCGTGAGACGGGCTGCAAGGTGAGTGTAGATGCTTGCGTACCCTGATCACTATATATATATATATATATATATATATGTGCATATTTCTCAAGAAATTTATTGATGATATATTGTGGTTTACTTGCTTAGAAAACCTTCCTCCAACTCGAATCGGACTGTGGATGACCCCCAGGAGAGCGATGAGGAACAGGTGATTGTTAGAGGTTTTCCCGGCAATTCGGCGCGCACTGAACGTGGGATTCAATATCTGGGGAAGCGCCTGGCGAAATACGTACTTCTCATGACTTACCCAGACCAGCCCTATATTCCTCCTAAGAATGCGAAAACTAAAAATTTATTCGGGTCTCTTGTGACTAGAGACGCCCCTATCCAAGAGGACTTAAAAGGTCATACTCATTCTGCACCTGCAGCCCAACTGGACTCCAACCAGTTTGCGTACCAAATTACAAGTATCAGTTTCGTCGGACATTCTCTTGGCGGACTCGTCCAAACATATGCCATCGCGTATATTCAGAAATATTCACCTGATTTCTTTAGCAAGATTAAGCCCATCAATTTCATAGCTTTGGCAACTCCTTTTCTGGGCCTAAGCAACGAAAATCCAATGTATGTTCGGTTTGCTCTGGATTTAGGGCTCGTTGGGCGAACAGGTCAGGATTTGGGACTCAGTTGGACAGCACCAAGGGCAAGAAGCGGCTGGGATGCAATCATTGGTGGGAAGGGGAAGTCTATCAAGTCTCAAGGGCGGCCAGAAGTTGGAACTAAACCCTTGTTGAGAATTCTTCCCTGTGGCCCTGCACATGAAGTTCTCGCCCGCTTTCAACGTCGCACCCTCTACTCAAATTTGGTTAATGATGGGATAGTTCCCTTACGAACGTCTTGTTTACTCTTTCTCGACTGGAAGGGACTAGGTCGGGTGGAAAAAACAAAGCGAGAGAATGGACTTGTTGGGATAATGGCCGAATGGACCTGGGCTGAACTAACAGGAGCAAATTCCAAGTCCTCACGAGCAGTGCACCGTGCTGCCACCGATCTAGATATTTTAGGGACTACGCAACAAGTGGAAACAATTGCGATATCTCACCAAACTCCAGCAACCGCCTCTGAGCCTCCTGTTTGTTTAGCTGATAATAGGTCGTTGAGTCAGTTACAACCCAACACACCGGTTGAAGTCGAAACGAATAGTACGACGATGCAGGCCTCATCATACGGCCCATTGGACAGTTTGTTTTCAATATTCAGACCAAAGGAAACGGATTCTAGAAAAAAGCAGACCAAGGTTTTGATGCGCAGCCAGACCGCTACGGATTCATTTTCTCAGGTTCCGGCTATCAGCAATTCAGATGAATGTTTGCTCCATGCTCCTCCTAGAACCACACTCCTTGAGTCGGCCAGTGACCTTCTAGTGCACCCCTTGCCTCCAACTGATTTCATAATGGACCCCGAATCGAGGCCGCCGACTATTTTCCATGACCGTATTTACCATCCGGAGGACATCCCCGCTCCAAATATGAAACACAAAGCTTCATCTTCGAGCTCTTTGCAGTTTCGGGGCTCAGTGCCTTCCGTACACAACGAAGAAACTATAGATGAGTCTAGTAAAGACGAGAGTGGAGTAAGGGTTGAGGAGAAGATTGCTAGAGCTTATCATAACCGATTGTCTTGGCGAAAGGTTCTCGTTCGGCTGGAGCCTGATGCACACAATAATATCATTGTGCGTCGGATGTTTACAAATGCATATGGCTGGCCGGTGGTGAAGCATCTTGTCGAAACCCACTTTGGAAGTTCCTCCCTCGCGAACCACTGCAACTCGACGGGGCATACTACCGAAAACTAAGTTCCGTATCGACTTCAGGGCTATGGTAATTATACCGTCCCTGGCCACAGTGGCTAATTTTCGGGCGGCGTTGAATACCAGTGCCAGTGAAGATATAGACTCTGGTGTTCTGAAAGAACTCAAGGCTACTTTCCGGCCCTCTTCACTCTATCAGGGCAGTGAAAGGTGCGCAGCCCAATAACGATATAGACGATAAAGGCTCCTTGCTTCTGAGGGGTGATTTTGATGTACATATCTTTGCAGGCGCTTTTGCACCACACGTCAAAAGCGCTACTTCATTATAGCACTTGAATATTAATAATAAATAACACACATTTACCAATAGGTTTCTTGTTCGATTAATGTGGCATATTTGTATACTTTATGCTGGCATTCAAACCGCGCTCAGATATTCCCCAAGGATTCCTCAATATTTTCTCGCTGGCCAAGTTTATTTAGGGTTAGCCAGGTACTTCCTCCCATCAACTTTATTCTTCTAGTCTCCTCAGGAGGGTTTCTATTCACGATGATCCCACCAGCCTTTTCCAAGACAACCCAGTTCGCACAGACATCCTGGGCCCAGCATGCACCCTCCCAATGCAAGTGAAAGGTTCTTCCATCAGCAATGGAGTAGTGATTCAAACCAGCTGATCCAACGCCGCGTACTCAACGGACCATTGAGCCTCCAGTATGTCGATCTTGGCCCAGGTGCTTAAAGGTTTGTATCTTGGTCATCCAATTCTTCCTGCCTGCTCCATACCCTGTTTAAAGGGAATTGGTGCATTCTATAATCTATGTAGAGGCTCTATATTTTCTCTCTTCAGCAGAAGTTTGATCTTTTAGTTTAGACGGGCTTCCTCCTGTAAAGGAAATTAATTACTCTAATTAATCTTTCTAATAAAGGAATAATACTATTGCACTTGACTAGATAATGTAATTCCCGCCCGTTCCGCGCACCCCCTTCAACATTGACGCGTCGAGATACTGATAATTATTTAAATAATCACCATGCCACCAAAACAGTATTAAATTATCTTTAAAATTAGTAAAGTAAGAGAGAAGAATCTTGCTTATTATAAATATTTTAAATAATAAATAAATTGCTAGTATTTATCATGTTATAATTATTTTTAATATATTTAAATTAACTTTTAACATTAATATAAAGATTATAAATTTTAAGTAGAATATTAAAATTCTAGTTATAAATTATTTTAAAATTAAAAAAATACTTTAATAGCTTAAATATTATTTAAAAATTAATATAAAAATATTTTATAGCTATTATATATTAAATTAATATCTTAATTTTATATAGATTTATAAATAATAACTAGACTAGCATTTTTATTAATTAATAAAATAAAATTAAAACTTAATTTATTTAAAAATATAATTATAAGCAAGCTAAATATAAAATTTTAAAAATTATTAAAAAATAATTTAAATAACTAAAAAAATTTAAATAAAATATAATATTTATATTAGCCTTCTTATATAGTAGTATATTACTATAAAATAAATATAATATAGAAAATAGTATAATATTATAATATATATTAATAAAAAAATATTTAATAATAAAACTGACTACTAAGTTATTTTACTTAGTAACTTTATAATAATTAAATATATTATATAAATTATAAATTACATGCTTTTATATATAATACTTTATAATTTTATATTTATAATATTAATTCTAATAATTTATTTTTTTAAAAAAAATAATAATTTAATATCTTGCTATATTCTTATTTTTTATATTATTAATTATAATTTTTTAAAATTTATAAAAGATTTTTTAGTCTTATACTAGATTAGTATTATATAATTTTAATTAATTAATTATTATAATTATATCTTAAATTTATATTTTATTTTAATATAGTTTTAATTTTTTTTAATATAAAAATTTTTTTAAGTATTTATTTTAATAATATATTAAATATTTTTTATAAATATATTATAATATATATTTATTTTTATAAAATTTTTTAAGTCTTTATATAAATTAATAATATATTATATTATATAAATAAATTAGATTTTTTTATAAAAACTTATTTATTATAATTTATTTTAATATAGCTTTATATTATCTTATTTTTTTTATTTTATTTTTAATATTTATATATTAATTAATTTTATATATATTCTTATTTTTTTTATTTTTTATAAAAAAATAATAATTATTTTATTTATTAATTTTTATATTATATTTTTTATTTTTTATTTTTTATTTTACTTATTTTTATATAAAAAAATTTTTATATTTTTTTTTTATATTACATGTTTTTATTTATATAATTATATAAATATTAGCTAAATCTTTTATTTTTAATAAAGTATATTAATTAATATATAGCATAAATTTATAATAACTTATATTTTTTTTTATTTTTATAAATATTCTTATAGCTAAGAAAGCTATTATTATTATAAAAATAATAATAATATTTATAATATAAATTTTATTTTTTTTATTTTATTTTTTTTTAATATTATCTATTTATTTATAAATCTAGATTATAATTTTTATTTTTATTATTATATTATCCCCCATGTGTAACAAAATTTAAGATTTAGAATAATATTATAGTTTAAATTTACTATACTTTTAATAAGATTCTAGATAATATATAGCCTATATTATAGATTAATATTATTTTATATTATAAAAATCTTTATATTATTCTTTACTTGAAGATTTTTTTTTTCTTTTTTAAGTATTAATTTCTTTTTTTCTTAGAAAAGGTTCTTGTTGTAGGACCAGAATCTTTAATTATTTTTTTATAATATAATAGTATTATTTATATCTAGTTAAGTATTTTTTTTAATAGATTCTAATACTTCTTTTTATTTAATTATTTATAAAATAAGTTTTAAATTTTATATATTTTAATAAATTACTAGTAAAACACTAGAGTCTATAAATTTATTAATTTAAGTAATTTTTATAAAAAATAATTATATTTTAAAAAATATTATAAAAAATAATATAACTTTTAAAATTTTTATTACTAGTAAACTTATTACTATAAAATATTTTAAATAAAGAATTATTAAATTAGAACAAGCTTAATTTATAGTTTAATAAATTAAAATATTTATTATAAATATCTCTTGTATCTCTTATATTTTATTATTAAAATAAGATTATTTAAAAAAACTTTTAAAATTTGATCTTAGATTTTCTTTTTAGCAGCACTTGGAATGATTATAAAAAATTAATTAATTTTATTAATTAAATAAAAAAAATATAAATAAAAGTAAAATTTAATTTATTACTTATTATATAAATAAAAAGTACTAGAAAAGATAATTATAATAAATTAATTAAGCTTTTTTTTAAAGTAAATTAAACTTTATTAAAAATTATGATTAATTTTTTAAAAATAGACTAAATATTTTATTTAAAATTTATTAATTATAAAAACTAATAATATTTTAAAATATTTAAATCTTTCTAAGATTGTATAATTTTTATTAACATTTTATATATAAATATTCTAAAAAAATTTTATTTTTAACTTTCATATTAAAAGGCATAATTAATAAATAAAAATTAAAAAAAGTTAAGCTTAATAATTATAAAAGATCTATATTTTATAATTTTATTAATATTTTTTAAAAAGCTTTTTTATTATACTATTTTAATTTTAAATATTATATTTAAATTAAAATAAATACTTTTTTTAAATATATGGCTGAAATTATCTTCTAATTAAATAATTAAAATTAATATTATTTAATTATTTTTTAATCTAGAAATTTTTTTCTAGTAAAAATAAACTATAAAATTCTACATTAAAAGCTTTTTATTATTATATATTTTTTTAAATACTAATATTAATATTTAAAAAAAAGTAAATATACTATTAAAGTTTTATTAAATTATTATAATTTATAAATTTTTATAAATTAACTTAAATTAAATAAGACGCAAGCTAGATAGTATATATTTTTAATATTTTATAATTTTATAATTAAATATTAATTTAGTAAAATTAATTCTATAAATAGGCCTTTTTAAATACTAAATAAATTTATAAAATATTTTTATTAAAATAAATTAACAGCTTTAATTTATAAAAAACTTATTTAATTTTTAATTAAAAAAGTTTAGAAAAATAAACTAGCTTATAAAGCATAAAATACTTAGTAAAAAAAATTAAAAAAAATTTTTAAATTTTTTATTAATTTATCTAAAAAAGAATTAGATTTTTTTTAAAAAAAAAAGATTAATTTTATAAATAGTCTAAAATTAAAATAAATTATTTATAATTTAATAATGTAATATAATTGCTAGATTAAAAATATATTTTTCTAGAAAATTAGTAAGAACTTAATAATTTTTATATTTATAATTTAAAAAAAGAATCTTAAGATATAAAAATAAATTATATTTATATTTTAACTAAATTATTTTAAAAATTTAAAGATTAACTAAAATAATCTTTTATAATATAAAATTTATAATAATTTCTTAGCTAGCTACTTTAGAAAAAATTATATATATAATTTATTAATCTATTAATTTTATTAAATAAATATATAAAATAATATATAAAGTTATATATAAAAATATTTTATATATTAATAAATAATAACTAGAAGATATTAACCTTATAATTAACTTAATTTTTTATTTATTTCTAAATAATTCTAAAGTAAAATATTTATAAACTTTATAATAAATTTACTTCTAGTTTTATATAATAATAAAATAGTTAATTATACTTTTATTATAATAAATTAATATATTAAATATTATTAATTTTTTTTAATATTATTTATAATTAATGCCCTAGAATTAACTAAATTATTTTATTAAATAATAAAATTAATTTAAAAACTTTTAAATAAAATTATTTTAAATTAAGAATTTTTATTTACGAGTAAATTTTAGAAATAACTTTATAAATTTAGCTTAATTAAGTTAAATTATTAATAGCTTTTTATTTATAAATTAATAGTTAAATAAAATAAATAAATTAAATTTTAAAATAATATTTAAAATATTTTATTAATATAAAATAACTTATATAGCCTAAATTATTTTTTAAAGTATAATTTATTTATAATAATATTATAAATATAATTATTAAAACTTTTATAAAATATTATTTTAATTTTTATTTTTAAATTAAAAATAATTCTTCTCTAGAGAAGATACTAGCTATAAAAGTAAGAATTAATAAATTAATTATTAAAAAAAATCTTATAAAAAATATTAGTAAAAAGCTATAAAAGCTTATATTAAATATTATAATAAAAAATATAAGTTAATAATATTTAGATTAAAAAATTTAGTAAGCTTATTAATTTAAAATTTAAAATTAAAATTACTAAGTTAAAAACTTGCTTCTTAATATCTAGAATTTTTTTAAATATTAAATTAAATTAAAATTCAAGTATATTACTTATATTTATTAAATAAATATAATTATATATATAATATTTTTTATATTTTATTATTAAAATTATAAACTAGTTAAAATAAGAAGATTCTACCTATACTAAAGTTTAAAAATAATAATAAATAAAAAATAAATAAAGTTAAGAATTAATATTAATTTAATAAAAATATTTATTATTTAATTAAATAAAAGAACTGGCCCTCTGAATATAACTAATAATTCTTTAAAGAAAATTTAAAAAATGTATTTTAAAAAGTAAAAATATTTTATTTAAAAAAAAAAAAATAAATAAATAACCATCTAGGTATGCTATATTTAAAAGAAAATAAATAAAATTTAATTATAAATATATTAAATAAAAAATCTTATTAAACTATAAAAAGAATATTATTAAAAAATTTTTTAATTTTTTATTAATTTTTTAATAATTTTTATATTTTTATTTAAAAAATATAACTAGTATTACTAGAAATTATATAAAAAAAATAATTCTTATTATTTACTACATTAACTTAATATTTTTTTATATAAATATTATACGTGATTATTTTATTTTAGATTATTTATTAATAATATTTAAAAAATTTAATAAAATATATTTATAAAAAAAGAATAATTCTTAATCTTTTTTAACTTAAATTATAATTAATATTTAGAAAAGCAAGTCCTAGCTTTAAAAATAATTTATTTATTTATTTTAAATAGTTATCTAATAAAAAGAACTAGCTTTTATTATTTATTATAAAAAGTTTATAATAAAATATTTATAATTTAACTAAATTAGCCTGGTCCTTTATTATTTCTTAAGTAATTTAATTATTAGTATTTTTAAGTAAAATAGTAAAAGAATAATAGAGATATTTATTAAATAGTCTAAAGTTTTATTTATATTATAATAAATATATTTAATTAATGCTACAGCATTATATATATAACTAAATTAAAAAAAATATTATATTAGCCTACTTATGCAGTAGTATATTACTGCAAGATAAGCATGATATAAGAAACAGCATGATATTATAATATATATTAATAAAAAATGCCTAATGATAAAATTAACTATTAAATTACTTTACTCAGTAACTTTATAGTAATTAAATACATTATATAAATTATAAATTATATATTTTTATATATAATCACCTATAATCTTATATTTATAATATTAATTTTAATAATTTACTTTTTTTTTAAAAAAAAGTAATAATTTAATATCTTGCTATATTTTTATACTTTATATTATTAATTATTATCTTTTAAATTTTATAAAAGATTTTTAGTTTTATACTAGATTAGTACTGTATAATTTTAATTAATTAATTATTATAATTATATTTTAAATCTATATTCTATTTTAATATAACTTTAATTTTTTTTAATATAAAAATTTTTTTAAGTACTTACTTTAATAATATATTATATATTTTATATAAATATATTATAGCATATACTTGCTTTTATATTATTTTTTAAATTTTTATATAAATTAATAATATATTATATTATTTTTTTAATATAATTATATTATATAAGTAAATTAAATCTTTTATAAAAAGTTTATTTATTATAATTTATTTTAATATAGCTTTATATTATATTATTTTTTTTTCTTTTTTTTTTTTATATCTATATATTAATTAATTTATTATATATATTTTTAATTTTTTTATTTTTTATAAAGAAATAATAATTATTTTATTTATTAATCTTTATATTATATACTTTATTTTTTATTTTATATTTTATTTATTTTTATATTATTTTTTTTTTCTTATATTACATATTTTTATTTATATAATTATATAAATATTAGCTAAGTCCCTTGTTTTTTAAAAATAAAATATACTAACTAATATATAATATAAATTTATAATAACTTGTATTTTTTTTATTATTATAATTATAAAGACTATTATAATTAAAATAGCTATAATAATATTTATAATATAAGTTTTATTTTTTTTATTTTAACATTATTTACTTATTTATAAATCTAGATTATTATTTTTATTTTTTTAGTTTCTATTTTTATATTTATTTTTATTTTTATTATTATATTATTCCCTATACTTTTAATAATATAAAATAACATTTTAATATACTACTTTTATAACAGGTATATCCAGGCTAGAATTTTTTATTTATAAATATATAATAACTAAACTACTAAGTATTTTTATTATATTATATAATATTAATAAACTAGTTAATATATCTTAATGCACTTTTTAAATATATTATTTTTATAATATTTAATTATTATTTTAATTATCTTTTTTTTTACTACTAATAATATTTATTTTATACTCCTAGTATTTTAATATTATTAAAATACCAGAATATATATTTTTTATTGTATAATTTATATTTTTTTTATTTTTATAATTTCTTTCTATATTATTTATATTATTATAGCAATATTACTCTATTATTTAATTAATATTATTTAATATATATTATTTAGCTAGTATATTATAATTTATTTTTTTTATAAATTTTTATTTATTAATTTTAATAATATAAAGATAATATTTTAATTAAATTTTATATTTAATTTTATAACTAGGCATAGTATAAGCTGTTTTTTTTTTATATATTTTAATATTTTTATTTTTTATTTTTTAAAAAATTTATCTAGATTTTTTATACTATGCTACTATTCCCTTTTTATAAATTTTATAATTTTATAATATTTATATATTTTATATATTTTATAATAATTTTTATATATTATATATATCCTCTCATTCTTTCTATTTAATTAAATATAGTGGACTTTCTCTAATAGTTTTTAAATATAAAAATTATTTTATTTTATATTTATTCTTATTTTTAATAAAAATAGGTTCTAGCTATGATGTACTTTCTAGATTTTTTTTAAAAAATTTTAAAAATAATATATAAAAAATATTATAAGTTTTTTTATTTATAATAATAGCTATAACTTATATACTTACTTATTTTATTTATTTATAATCTAAAATAGTCTTTTATATTAGTAGTCTAGTTTATAATTTATATAAATTCTAGCAAGATATTTTATATTTAACTATATTTAAAGTCTAATCTAGTAAATTATTATTAAATATTTTTTATTATATTATTTTATTATAATATTTTTTATATTTACTAGATTTTCTTTTAAGACTTTTCTAAGCTTTTTAATATTTTTTATATATAATATTATATTTTAGTTAATTTTTTATTTTTTTATTTTAATATTAGCTTGCATAGATAAAAAATAGCTAGTTAATATTTTTATAAATATAGCTTTTAATATACTATATATTAAAATATTATATAAAAATTATATTATAAATAATTATTCTAATCAGTTATCCTGCTTCTAGTTAATATAATATTTTAAATAGAACTTTAATAACTAGTTTTAATATTTTATTTAATTATTAATTTATAAATAAAAAATAGTACTTAATCTTTATTTAATTACTAAATAATAATATAATATTAACTAGTATTAACTAGAAAAAAAAAATTTTTATTATTAATTAAATTTTATAATACTTTTATAAATATAAATACTTTATTTATTAAAATTTATATTATTTTTTCTATCTCTATATATTTTATAAATATATTTATAATTATTAGTATTATATTATAGACTTTTTTATAATATTTTATAAATAATAATCTTATAATAAAGTCTAAGTTTATTTATTTTATAAATTTTATTAATATTAATAATAATTCTAGTTAGTAATATAACTTATATTTATATATTATATTTTTTTAATAAATTATATACTTTATAATATAATTTTTAATTTTTTAAAATAGACTTTACTAGTAATATTTCTAGTAAATTAAATTAATTATATAAATCTTTTTTTAATAATAATTATTTTATAAATTATTATAATTTACTCTTATAATTTTTTTTTTAGAGATATTATATTAAATATATAAATTTTTTATTTTTTTATAAATAACTTTTTAATAGGTTTATTCTATGCTATACTTTATTTTTTAAAGTTAATTATTTTTATATTTTTTAATAGCCTAGTATAAATTTTTTATATTAAATATATTATATTATTATATTATTTATAAAAGTTTTATTATTACTAGCTTTATATTCTAAGTATAGACTTTATTTTTAATATTTATATATTTTATAATAAGTCTATCTATGCTTATTAGACTATTTAATTTTTAATATAAAATAGTCTTAGATTTTATTTTTATATTATTTAATTAAAATAGCTTTTAGAATTTTTTTATCTTTATATTTTTTTACTTTATTTTCTTACTAGATATATAATCTATTTTTTATATAATATTTAGTAATAAAATTAAATTTTATAAGCTACTCTACCTACTAAATTTATTTTAATAATAATCTTTTTATTATTATAAATTAATATAAATTTATATAATTTATTAAAATTATAATTAATATTTTTATATTTTACAGATAGTGCTGCCATTTCTTTATATCTTTAATTATTATAAAAAGTTTTTTATTATGTATATTATATTTATAAAATCTTTATAAATATTATTTTATATAATTAAAATATAATAAAATACTATTAATTATTCTTAAATTTTTTATATATTATATTTAAAATTATAAAATCTAATATATCTATTTTAATATAAATATTTAATTTACAATTAAAATATTATAATAATAATTCTTTTATAAATTTTTTTTTTATTTTTTTAAAGGCCTTTCTCTTATTTTTATTTAAAGAAAATTTAAGTATTATATTTTTTTTAGTTATATTTAAAAGTAATGCTATAATTTATCTATAATTATTAATAAATTCTTTATAAAAATTTATAAATTTAAAAAATATCTATACTTATTTTAAATTTTATAATTTTAATTATTTAATAATTATTTCTATATAATTTTTCTCTATCTTAATTTCTTTTCTTATAACTATAAATTCTAGAAAATTAATTTTATTTATATAAACTATATATTTACTTAATTTTATATATAATTTATATTTATATAGTCTTTGTAGAACCTTATAAACTTAATTTATAAATTTTTTTTCTAATATAAATAAATAATAATATATATATTTAAAAAATTATTTAATATATAATTAATATAACTTTAAAAGCTTACTAGTATATTAACTAGTTTAATTATATAGTTATAATTTTAATATTATACTAGAATATTTATTTTATTTTTTAAAAATAGATTTATAAAATATAAAGCTGAGTCTTCTCCCTATACTTTTAAATATAATATATAAACTTTCTTATTTTTTAGAATTATATTTATATATTTTTATATAATTATAAGATAATTTACTTTAACTATTATTTAATAAATATTAATATATATAAATTCGTGTATATTATATTTTTATTTTATTTTTTTTATTTATTTTTTATAGTATATCTAGATTTATTTTATCTGGTTAAATATAAAATTTATGTTTTCTAATTATAAATATTTTAATATAATATTATATTTTTTAATCTAAACTATTTTAAATTTTATATTATATATATAAAAAACTTAATTTATATTTTTTATTATAAATCTATGCTTTTTTTTTTATATAAGATAATATAATAACTATTAAATATATTTTTATCTAATTTTAATTAATAAAATTTATTTTTATATTTGAATTAAGTAGTATATTTGCTTTTTATATTTTTTTAATATTTTAATTTTAATTTTAAATATAAATGTTTTTTTAATTAAATTTATTAGAAAAATTTCTAGTACTATTACTATATATAGTATTAATTTTTCTAGTTTTTTATATTTATATTATTTTTTAATTCAAAGAATAATTTTAGATAAATTTTTATAATATATTTTTTTTCTTTATATTTATAGTAACTTATTTTAAATCTTTTATTTATTAATTATTTTTTATTAATATTATTATTTTTATATTTATTTTAAAATTATTTTTTATTAATATTATTATTTTTATATTTATTTTAAAATTATTTATATTAAATATTTTTTTTATAAAGCTAGCTCTAGAGACCTAAATTATATTTTTTAATATTTTAATTATAATTTTGATTTTTCTTTAAAAAAGATCTTATTTTATCTATATCTATTGCAATTTTTTAATTATTTATTTAATTTCTTAGTATTTTTTTTAATAATAAGTTATAATATTATTTAATTACTTTCTTAATTATTTTAATAAATATTATAATTAATTTATTTTAATATTATATTTTATTATTCTTACTTTTAAAGTTGTGCGCGTTGTTTTATATAAATTTAATTTATTTATTTTTTACTTGCAATTATTATAATTCATTAAAAAATTCTTTATTATTATTAATAATAACTACTGTAAGTTATATATTTTAATTAAATTATAACTTATTAAAATCTTATTAGAAGATATTAGTTTTTAGATTTTTAATATTAATCATGTAGTTAGATTAGTAACTTAAAATATTAATAATTTTTTTTTTCTGAATATATTTAATTTATAACTTAAATTATAATAAATATTAAATCTATTAAATCTATTTTTTATTAAGTTCTTTGGTTATTATAAAATATATTAATAAGTACTTCTCAATCATATATATTATATTATTATTTAATCTATATTATTTTTCTTAAATAAAAAATAATTACTTATAGCTTTTTATCTAGTTCTTTTTATTTAAAAACTAATTTAATTATTTTTTTAGATATATTAGTCTTCATGTAGCTCTATAATTCTAAGTTAAAGATATAAATAATTAGTTTATTTACTATTAATTTTTTAATTTTATTAAATATATTCTATTATTTACTATTTTAAAAAAAATAATTTATTTTTTTATAGCAGTGTTGTCATTGGCATGATAATTAAAAAATAGTTTTTTAAAAATTATTAAATATATCTAATAATTTCTAAAAATTCCCAAAGATTTTTATAATTCTTTTAATTTAATTAGTTCTAGCTATTCTAAGATTGTAGTAATCTTATTAAATAAGATTTTAAGTTTTTTTAATATAAAAATTATATTAAGATATTTAATTTTAATAATATTAAATTAATATTTTTTAATATTTAGACTAAGCTTTACATCTATTAGCTTCTTTATAATTTTTTTAATATGTGTATCATGTTTTATAGAATCTTTTAAAATAATAATAATATTATTAAAATAAATAATAATAAAATTATTTAAATATTTTTTTAAAATATATATTATATATTTTATAAATTTAATAAATAATTATTTAAGTTTTATTAGTGCAATAACCTATTTAAATAATTTAAAATTTATAAAAAATTCTATTTTTTTAATATTTTTTTTAATTATAAAAAGATTAAAGTAATCTTATTTTAAATTAAAAATTATTATAAGTTTTACTTTAAATAATAAGTCTTTTTTTTATTTTATATATAATACTTTGTTAGTGTTATTAATAATAATAATATTAAATAATTAATAATTAATAATAAATTATTTTTTATTCTTTTTTTTTAGTATATATATAATAGCACTTAAGTATTTTTCTTATTTTTTTTAAATAAATTTTACTTCTTTAAATTTTATTATAAATTTGTTATTAAATTTTAGTTTATTTTATAATTTTTATCTTTACTTAACTTATGGTATCTTTGCTTCTAGTATTAATAAAATTTTTATTTAATACTTATCTAGATATTTAGATATTTAGTAATCTTATTTTATAAATAATTTAGTAAATTTTTAATACTTTTCTAGTAATTTATTAAATACTTTTTTTAACTTTTATTTATAAAATTTTTATAATTTTATTTATAACTTATATATTATAGCTATACTAGTTTTCTTATTATTATTTTTTTAAAGTTAATATTATCTTTAATTACTTTTAATTAAAAAGTTGTCTTAATTTTTTTTTATATAACTAATTTATATTAATATTTATTATTTAATTATTTTAAAAACTTTTTCTTGTATATTAACAATCTTTTTTATTTATTTAATAAATAATCTTTTTTTTATAACTAGTTTATTTTAAGTATAGTATTATACAGCTCTTATATTAATATAATTTTAAAAATTAGTAATTATTTATAATTATTTAATTTAATTTATAATAAATATATCTTAAGTCTTAATTTTTAGTAAAGTTTTTTTTTATTAATTTTCTAGATTACTGTCAGATAAGGCCCGCTAATCTGTCTTAAGGGTCTAAGAGAATTAAAGATCTTAAGGATATTCTGTTAATAATAAAAAGAGTAGTATAAAATGCACTGATAACTAGATAATCTAAAAAATAGATTATATTAATTACTAAAGATTTAACACAGTAAGCTAATCTTACATGCGGTAATAACTATTATTTATATATATATAATTTATTATATTTATGCTATATTTCTTCATAGCCTTTATATGCATAGCATAGCAAGATCTATATTTCTAATATAATTAAAGTATGCCTAGCATACTTGCCCTATACTTATATTTCTTAGTATTATATTAATATAGCTGTATTACTATAATAACAGAATATTATATTTTTATAGATATAACAGCACTAGCTGTAGCACAGTAGATTTATTAATTAATAGCTATTTAATTTTTTAATTATTTTTCTTTTTAATATTCTTTATTTTTAAAAAAAATAAGTATTATGCTATCCCCTGTAGCTGCAGAAAGATAATTATCTTTTTTATTATTTTTATAATAATATGCTAATTATAATGTCTTCTAAATCTAGTATTACTAAAAATAATCTTTTAAAGTAAATCAAAGATTATAATTTTATAATAATTATTTCTTGTACTTATTGCACTTGTCTTGGTAATTCTTGTATTAAATCAAAAGATTTAACTTATTATAGTGGTTGCGTTCGCGAGAATAATTAGTTAAAATATATTATTCTCAAGCAGATAATTTTAGAAAGTAAGTAGCAAAAACTAATAAAAGCTTTAAATAAATTAAATAAAGAAAAAAAAATTATAATAATAAAAATTCTTTGTCTTTAAAAATAAAAATATTTATTACAAAAGAGGGCTGGCAATTTTATTATTTATAATATAAAAAAAATTACAGAGCTTAAGAAGTTAGAAAAAGAAAAGAAAAAATAAAAAAAATTAGAAAAAAAAAATAAAAAACTTTTTAAATTTTTTATTATTTTTAGCAAGGCACAACTAGCTTTAATACTTTTTTTTAATTTTATTAATTTATTTTTAAATATTATTTTTAACTAATTTACTGTTAGAATTCTAGGATCTTTCTAGAATAATTTAAATATTAAATAAATTTTTATAAGTTATTAAAATATAAGTATCTCTTTTATTTAACAAGATAGTATATTTATTCTTTAACTAATTATTAATCTAGTATTTTTTTAACTTTATATTCTTTATTATTAGCTTTATCTTGGTTATCTTTGTAATTCTTTATAAATTTAAGTAGCAAGATATAGAACTCTAGATATATTTATATTTTTACTAATAATTTCAAGTAATAATTATTATTAACAAGCTTTTCTTAGATTTTAAAAAATCTAAACTTTATAATATCAAGTTTGTTGCTTAATTACTTACTTTAAATATTAAAAATTTTTTATTTTATTATTTATTATAGTAGATAAACTCTCTTTTTTTTTTTAAAAAATAAATATATTCTTATACTTTTTATTATAATACATTCTTATTTTTTCTTCTATCTATTTAATATTCTAAAATATTATCTAGTAAAGAGTTATTAGATTAGCTACTTATATTAAAACTTTTTTTAATTTTTTTTATACTAGTAGTATTTTTTAATTTATTTTTAAATATTATCCCATATTTATAAAATATAATACTTGTTTTGTTATAGTATTCTATGCATTATTAATTATAAACTAGGCTATTAATAATAGTTCTATCTAATTTTCTTAATTTTAATCTAGATAGTGTCATAGATACTATTTAACTATTTAAATTATTTATTTAATTTATTTATTTATTTATTAATAATAAATAATAAACATTCTTTATTTAACTCTACTATTTTTTATAAGTATTTTCTAGAATTTTAACATAAACAGCTTGTCTCTGTTTAATATAATTAACTTTAAAAATTCTATCTATAAAAATATTTTTTATAATATTAATACAGCAAGTTCATCTACAGTAACTTTTCTTTATATTAATTTTAAAATTATATATTTTATTAGCTTATTAACTGTGGCAACTATATTAATATATTTAATATTTATAATAAAATTTTTTAACTTTAACAATCCCTGAATAAAATCCATATTAATATATTTTCATAATTTTATTAAAATATTTTACATTTATATTTTTTTATATAATTTATATTATAATAATTTATTTTAGTTATATTTAAAGCACTTGACAATATATTTAAAAATTTATTTATATATTTATAAAAAGTAATATACCCTTTATAATTTTTTAATTATTTATTTAATTTCTTGATATTTTTCTAATAGTAGATTATAATATTATCTAATTACTTTCTCTATTATTCTAACAGGTACCATAATTAATTTATTTTAGTATTATATTTTATTATTTTTACTTTTAAAGTTATGTAAGTTATAGCATGTAAATTTAATTTATTTATTACTTATTTAATTTTTATATAGCTTTTTAAAAAATTTTTTATTATTAATTATAATAATCACTATAAGTTGCGCATCTTGGTTAAATTATAATTTATTTAAGTCTTGTTAAAAGATATTTATTTCTAGATTTTTAATATTAATTATATAGTCGGGTCGGCAACTTAAATTATTAATAATAATATTTTTTTTTTTAATATATTTAATTTATAACTTAAACTGTGACAGGTACTAAGCCTATTAAATCTATTTTTTATTATATTTTTTTATTATTATAAAGTATATTAAATTCTTATAATTAGTTTATATAATAACTTTATGTTTTACTTCTTAAAAATAGTGTCTTTATTTCTTAAGTTTTTTAATAATAGCAAGTGCTTCTTAATTATATATATTATATTATTATTTAATCTATGTTATTTTTCTTGAATAAAAAGTAATTATTTATAGCTTTCTATCTAGTTTTTTTTATTTAAAAACTAGTTTAATTATTTCTTTAAATACATTAGTCTTTATATAGCTTTATAATTCTAAATTAAAAATATAAATAATTAATTTATTATTTATTAATTACTTGAGCTGGTTAAATGCATCCTATTATTTATTATTTTAGAAAAATAATTTATTTTTTTATAATAATATTATTATTAACATAGTAATTTTAAAGTAGTTTCCTAAGAATTATTAAATATATTTAGTAATTTCCAAGAATTCTTATAGTTTTTTTAACTTAGTTAATTCTAATTATTCCAGAATTGCAGTAATCTTGTCTAGCAAGATTTTAAATTTTTTTAATATAAAAATTATACTAAGATATTTAACTTTAGTAATATTAAATTAGTACTTTTTAATATTTAGGCTAAGTTTTATGTTTATTAATTTTTTTATAACTTTTTTAACGTGTGTATCATGTTCTACAGGATCTTTTAAAAAAATAATAATATTATTAAAATATATAATAATAAAATTATTTAGATATTCTTTTAAAACATGTATTATATATCTTGTAAATTTAGTAAATAATTTTTTAAGTTCTATTAATATAATAACTTATTTAAATAGTTCTAAGTTTATAAAAAATCCTATTTTTTTAATGTCTTTTTCAGCTATAAAAAGGTTGAAGTAATTCTATTTTAAATTAAAAATAGTAATAAGTTTTACTCCAAGTAATAAGTCTCTTTTTTATTTTATATATAATACTTTATTAGTATTATTAATAATAATAATATTAAATAATTAATAATTAATAATAAGTTTTTTTTTATTATTTTTTTTTAGCACATACATAGCAGCACTTAAATATTTTTCTTATTTTTTTTAAATAAATTTTATTTTTTTAAAATTTTATTATAAATTTTTTATTAAATTTTAGTTTATTCTATAATTTCTATCTTTACTTAACTTATAGTACTTTTATTTTTAATATTAGTAAAATTCTTGCTTGGTATTTATTTAAATATTTAGATATTTAATATTCTAATCTTGTAAATAATTTAATAAATTCTTAATATTTCTTTAGTAGTTAGCTAAGTACTTTTTTTAATTTTTATTTATAAAGCTTTTATAACTTTATTTATAATTTTCTTATAGCTGTACTAGTTTCCTTATTATTATTTATTTCTTTTTTCTAAGTTAATACTATCTTTGATTACTCCTGGTTAAAGAGTTTCCCCAATTCTTCTTTTATATAACTAATTCTTATTAGCATGTGTTGTTTAATAATCTATAAAATATTTTTTTATATATTAATAATTTTTTTTATTTATTTAATAAGTAATTCTTTTTTTTATAGCTAGTTTATATTAAATATAGTATTATATAATTCTTGTACTAGTATAATTTTAAAAATTAATAATTTTTTATAATTTTTTAATTTAACTTTTACTAGTAAAATTCTTATTTACAGTTCATGCTATAAGAGTTTTTTATTAATTTTCTAGATTATTCTAAGTATTTTATCTATTTTTAAAATAATTTTATATTTCTTAATAAATTTATTACTAATAAAATTTTCTAATGCTCTAAAATTAATTATTAATTAAACTAGTATTTTATTAATTATTACAAGCACTATAATTAAATAATTACTAGTAATTTTACTAATAGTTATTATTAATTATAATATTAGCTTCTTGCTTTAAAATATTTTTTTCAATTTTCTAGTATTTTTCTAATTTAATTATTATATAGAGCATAATTTATAGCTTAATATTTTCTAATTTTAAGTTATATATAATTTAGATAAGTAATTTTCTTATATATATATTTATAATCTTCTTTATTAATAGGGTAGTTATAATATAATATTAATAAAATTTTTAGTAGTTATAGCTACTAATTATAGCATGTTTTTTTTTTAATATAAAGATTATATTTTTTATTATAATAGAAACTTTAATATATATTTATATACTAGTATTAGCTTAAATTAAAATAATATTTATAAGCATAATTTTTTATATAATCTATAACTTTATTATAAAACTAAGTTTTTTTTAATATAGAAACTTATTTATATTTTTTTATATATTTAATATTAACTTCTCCATGTGCTGTGTACTTGTAAAATATTTAATTTTTATAATTATTATATATATTAATATAATCTTACTAAGTTTAATAAATCTTTTCCCAGCATGTTGCTCTTGCAGGTGTGTAAATATATAAATTAATTTTTTAAAATATATTTTATTCTTTCTCAGATTTTTTATACTCTAATTTACTTTGTAGGATTTTTATTTATTCTTAATCTAGATTAATTAAAATTATTATTTTTTTATTATTATCCTAGAACACTAGCTTAGGAAACTTGTTAACTAGATTAAAGATTTTAATATTATTATTATTATTATTTTTACTATTATTACTTCTATTTCTATCTTTATTAAATAACTAATAATCTTCTTAGCTGTTCCAAGACTTGTCTTGTAGTAGTTTTTTTTTCTAAATAACTTATTTTTCTTAAACTTTATATATAATAAATTTTTCTAGATAGTTACTCATCTCAGGGATTTCCTGGTACTTCTAGTAATATTCTTGAAATTTTTTTTTATTATTATTAATATATTATTTTCTTGCAGCTTTTTTCAGATTTCTTTTTTTTTTTTTTTTAATTTATTCTCTTGCTTGCTATTTTTCTTATTTAGTAAACATGTTAATAAATGCTTGTATAATTATTTTATTTATATTAATTAAGTTAATATAGACTAATGTATACACATTAGTTAGATTAATTTATTTAATATTAATTATAAGTTCTTCAGGCAGTTTAATTATTATTATTCAAGTGGCAGCAAGTTATAAATATTAAATAATTAATTTATTATTTTTTTATTTTATTTAATAATTTTTTTTAAAATATTTTAGTTTTCTATAATTAAAGTATTTCCTAGTAAACTTCTTTTTAGTTTATTAATTTTACTATTAATTTTTATCTTAACTAAAAATAATATTTAACTATATTTTAATATTTTTATCTTTATTTTATTTATTACTTTTTCTATGATTCTAGTTCTTTCCTTGATTTTAGTAGTAATAATCTAGAAATTAGTTTTTAATTTTTAACACTTAATTAATTAACTTGTTAAGAGTTTCAGGAGTTATTTTTTAATATATTAAACTATTTTTAATATTATTGCAAAGGCACTAGTAAAATCATGCTTAAAGTATAGAGTTATTTCATGCTAAGTTTAAGATAATTTAATAAAATTTTATAATAAGTTCTCCAATAGTTATCTTTTCTTAATAAAATATGTATATTTTTTATTTAATAATTTATTTAATATTTAGGTCTCCGAAAGCTGTATTAATTTATTTTTTAAATTTATTAAAATTAGTAAATATATCTTAGGTAGTTTATTATCTCTAGTTATATAAAATATTCTAGTATTTATATATAAAAAATTTAAACTAGTTAAAAGCTAGTTCTTTAAAATAAATTTCTATAAATATAATCTTGTTACTTTTATTAATATTTTTAAGGTTGTTAATATATATATATATATTTATTAAAATTAAATATCTTTTTAAAGTTGATTACTTATCTTTAAATAATTTAGCTTTATTTATTTTAATTTTTTTAAATAACTAAGAGACTAGCTATATATAAAGCTAGATAACTTAAGCCTTGAGCTTAGTAAGTTCTTCTTTAAATCTCTATAAGATATTACTGCTGGAAGTAGTTATAATTAAAGCTATTTTAATAAAGGCTTGTTTTTTTTTAATTATTATAAAAGTATTAAATTATTAGATAAGGCCTGCCAATCCATCTTAAAAGTCTAAGAGAATTAAAAATCTTAAGAATATTCTATTAATAATAGAGAGAGTAGTATAAAATATACTAGTAACTAGATAATTTAAAAAATAGGCTATATTAGTTATTAAAGATTTAATATAATAAGCTAATCTTATATGTGGTAATGACTATTATTTATATATATATAATTTATTATATTTATACTATGTTTCTTTATAGCCTTTGTATATATAGTATAGTAAGATCTATGTTTCTAATATAGTTAAAATATGCCCAGCATACTTGTCCTATATTTATATTTCTTAATGTTATATTAATATAGCTATATCACTATAATAGTGGAATATTATATTTTCATAGATATAACAGCGCTAGCTGTGGCACAGCAGATCCATTAGCTAACAGCTGCCTGATTCTCTGACAATTACTTTAATAATTTTATCTAGCTTTAGAATAATATTATATTTTTTAATAAATTTATTACTAATAAAGTTCTTTAATACTTTTAAATTAATTATTAATTAAATAGGTATTTTATTAATAGCTATTATTAATTATATATATTTTTAATATTAATTATAGTATTAGCTTCTTATTTTAAAATATTCTTTTTAATCTTGTAGTATTTTTCTAAATTAATTATTATATAAAGTATAATTTATAGCTTAGTATTTTCTAGCTTTAAGTTATATATAATTTAAATAAGTAATTTTTTTATATATATATTTATAATCTTTCTTATCTATAAAATAATTATAATATAATATTATTAGAATTTTTAGTAATTATAGTTATTAATTATAGCATGTTTTTTCTTTAATATAAAAATTATATTTTTTATTATAGCAGAAACTCTAGTATATATTTATATATTAATATTAGCTTAAATTAAAATAATATTTATAAATATAATTTTTTATATAATCTCTTATCTTATTATAGAATTAAGTTTCTTTTAATATTAAAATTTATTTATATTTTTTTATATATTTAATATTAACTTTTTTATATATAGCATATTTATAAAATATCTAATTTCTATAATTATTATATATATTAATATAATTTTATTAAATGTAATAAATTTATTTCTAGTATATTACTCTTGTAGATGTGTAAGTATATAAATTAACTTTTTAAAATATATTTTATTTTTTCTTAGATTTTTTATACTCTAATTTATTTTATAGAATTTTTATCTATTTTTAATCTAAGTTAGTTAGAGCTATTATTTTTTTATTATTATTTTAAAATACTAGCTTAGAAAATTTATTAGCTAGATTAAAAATTTTATTATTATTATTATTATTATTATTATTATTTTTATTAAATAGCTAATAATCTTCTTAGTCTTTTTAAGACTTATTTTATAATAGTTTTTTTTTTTAAAATAGTCTATTTTTTTTTAATAAAGTATATATATTCTTTATTTAATAATTTATTTAATATTTAAATTTTTAAAAGCTGCATTAATTTATTTTTTAAATTTATTAAAATTAATAAATATATCTTAGATAGTTTGTTATCTTTAATTATATAAAATATTTTAATATTTATATATAAAAAATTTAAACTAGTTAAAAGCTAGTTCTTTAAAATAAATTTTTATAAATATAATTTTATTATTTTTATTAATATTTTTAAAATTATTAATGCATATATGCATGTCTATTAAAATTAAATATTTTTTTAAAATTAATTATTTATTTTTAAATAATTAAAAGACTAGTTATATATAAAGCTAGGTAACTTAAGTCTTAAGCTTAGTAAGTTTTTTTTTTAAAATTTTATAAAGTATTACTACTAGAAATAATTATAATTAAAGTTATTTTAATAAAAACTATCTTTTTTTAATTATTATAAAAATATTAAATTATTAAATAAGATCTGCCAATCTATCTTAAAAATCTAAGAAAATTAAAAATTTTAAGAATATTTTATTAATAATAAAAAAAATAGTATAAAATGCACTAGTAACTAAATAATCTAAAAAATAAATTATATTAATTATTAAAAATTTAATATAATAAGCTAATCTTACATTTAATAATAACTATGTTTATATATATATAATTTATTATATTTATTATATATAGTACTTTACTATATTTATTATATAGTTATTATATTATCTTTATTACTTTATTATACTTGCTATAATACTAGTATTTCCTGGCATTATATTAATATAGCTATATTATTATAATAGCAGAATATTATATTTCTATAGATATAACAGCGCTAGCTGCAGCATAGCAGATTCATTGGCTGACAGCTGTCTGATTCTCTGACACTAACTTAATATCTATGGTGCCATCATTGTGTAATTATTTTATAATATTAACTAAGTTAATCAAGTTTCTTAATTAAATTAACTAGTGTTTAAAATATTACAATACTTTAGTTATCTAAGATATCTAATTCTATAATCCTATTATTAGTTATCTAGGTTAATTAACTTCTTACCTAGTTTTAATATATAATTCCAGATTCTGGTACATGTAATATAACTTATAACTTAATTAAAAGCTATTTTTATTATATATAATAAAACTATTACTTAAGTATAATAGTTAAGAATATATTTAGATTAAACTATAACTAAGACCAGATTTTATATCCAAGGTAGAACTTAGAGATAGTAGTTAATACTTAAGTAAATAACTTAGATTAAACATGAAAAACTAAAAAATAAACTAAATATATATATAAAAATAAGTATTCTTATATTCTTTATATAGCTACTAGTAGCCACTAATAAATTAGCTACTATAATAAATAGTAGCTAAGCTATTATAGTAGCTAGCCTACTAGCTATCATAGTATTCTAGCTACTGTCATGTGGTGCGGTGGTGATGACTAACCATTAATTATTAGTTTAATTAACTTAAGAATGGTTGGCTGTCAAGTACGTGTGTATTAGTAAGCTTTACCATATAAGGTTAGATTGTTAGATTATAACAATATACTAGCAAGCTTTTAAAGCTATATTGATTATATATTAGATAATTTTTTAAATATATATATTATTATATATATAAATAATATTATTATTTATTTATATTAAAAAAATAAACATGCAGATTAAGTCTAGAAGGTTTTATAAAAATTATATAAATAAAATTAATTTTCTAGAATTTATAATTATAATAAAAAGAATTAAAATAAAAAAAGATTATATAAAAATAATTATTAAATAATTAAAATTATAAAACTTAAAATAAGTATAAGTATTTTTTAAATTTATAAATTTTTATAAAAAATTTATTAATTATTATAGCTAAATTATAGCACTACTTTTAAATATAACTAAAAAAAAAAATATTTAAATTTTCTTTAAATAAAAATAAAAAAAAAATCTTTAAAAAGATAAAAAAAACATTTATAAAAAATTTATTATTATAACATTTTAATCTTGACTTAAATATTTATATTAAAATAAATATATTAGATTTTATAATTTTAAATATAATGTATTAGAAATTTAAGAATAATTAATAATATTTTATTATTTTTTAATTATATAAAATAATACCTGTAGAGGTTAAATATAATATATATAATAAAAAATTTTTTATACTAATTAAATATATAAAAAAATAATAATATTATTTACAGGATATAAAAAAGCTAATTATAATTTTAATAAATTATATAAATTTATATTAATTTATAATAATAAAAAGATTATTATTAAAGCAGATCTAGTGGGCAGAATAATTTATAAAATTTAATTTTATTATTAAATATTATATAAAAAGCAAAAATCTAGTAAATATTTTTAATAAAAAAATAAATTATTTATTTAGTAAAAAAATAAAATAAAAAAATTTAAAGCTAAAAAAATTTTAAAAGTTATTTTAATTAAATAATATAAAAATAAAATCTAAGATTATTTTATATTAAAAATTAAATAGCCTAGTAAGAGTAGATAAGTTTACTATAAAATATATAAATATTAAAAATAAAGTTTATATATAAAATATAAAGCTAGTAATAATAAAACTTTTATAAATAATATAATAATATAATATATTTATATAAAAAGTTTATGCCAGGCTATTAAAAAATGTAAAAATAATTAACTTTAAAAAATAAAATATAATATAAAATAAACTTATTAAAAAGCTACTTATAAAAGAGTAAAAAGTCTATATATTTAATATAATATTTTTAGAAAAAAAATTATAAAAATAATTTATAATAATTTATAAAATAGCTATTAAATAAATTTATATAATTAATTTAATTTACTAAAAATACTACTAGTAGGATCTATTTTAAAAAATTAAAAATAATATTATAAAATATATAATTTATTAGAAAAATATAATATATAAATATAAGCTATATAGTTAATTAAAATTATTATTAATATTAATAAAATTTATAGAATAAGCTTAGATCTTATTATAAAATTATTATTTATAAAATACTATAAAAAAGTCTATAATATAATATTAATAATTATAAATATATTTATAAAATATATATTTATATTATATATATAAAAAATATAGGGATAAAAAAAATGATATAAATTTTAATAAATAAAGTATTTATATTTATAAAAATATTATAAAATCTAGTTAATAATAAAAAAACTCTCTTTATTAATTAATACTAGTTAATATTATATTATTATCTAGTAATTAAATAAAGACTAAGTATTATTTTTTATTTATAATATAATTTTTATATAATATTTTAATATATAATATATTAAAAGCCATGCCTGTAGAAATATTAATTAGCTATTTTTTATTTATATAAGCTAATATTAAAATAAAAAATTAAAAAATTAACCAGAATACAATACTATATATAAAAATATTAAAAAAATTAGGAAATATAAAAAATACTATAATAAAATAATAAAATAAAAAATAGTTAATAAAAATTTATTAAATTAAAGTTTAAATATAATTAAATATAAAATATCTTGCTAGAATTTATATAAATTATAAACTAGATTATTTCATATAAAAAGCTATTTTAAATTATAAATAAATAAAATAAATAAATATATAAGTTATAATTATTATTATAAATAAAAAGAATTTATAATATTTTTTATATATTACTTTTAAAATTTTTTAAAAACAATCTAGAAAGTGTGTTATAATTAAAATTAATTTTTATTAAAAATAAAAATAAATATAAAATAGAAAAAATTCTATATTTAAAAATATTAAAGGAAATCCACTATATCTAGTTAAATAAAAAAATAAAAAAATATATATAATATATAAAATATATAAATCCTATAAAATTTTAAAATTTATAAAAAAAGAATAGTAGCATAGTATAAAAAATTTAGATAAATTTTTTAAAAAGTAAAAAATAAAAATATTAAAATATATAAAAAAAAGTAGCTTATATCATACCTAGCTATAAAATTAAATATAAATTTTAATTAAAATATTATTTTTATATTATTAAAATTAATAAATAAAAATCTATAAAAAAAATAAATTATAATATACTAGTTAAATAATATATATTAAATAATATTAACTAAATAATAGAATAATACTGCTATAGTAATATAAATAATATAAAAAAAAATTATAAAAATAAAAAAAATATAAATTATATAATAAAGAATATAAATTCTAGTATTTTAATAATATTAAAATATTAAAAGTATAAAATAAATATTATTAATAATTAAAAAAAATAATTAGAGTAATAATTAAATATTATAAAAATAATATATTTAAAAAATATACTAAGATATACTAATTAACTTTTTAATATTATATAATATAATAAAAATACTTGATAGTTTAATTATTATAAATTTATAAATAAAAAATCCTAGTTTAAATATATTTATTATAAAAATGGCATGCTAAAATATTATTTTATATTATTAAAAGCATGGGGGATAGTATAATAGTAAAAATAAATATAAATATAAAATTAAAAATTAAAAAAGTAGAAATAATAATCTATATTTATAAATAAATAAATAAAATTAAAAAAAAAAATAAAAAAAATAAAACTTATATTATAAATATTATTATTATTTTTATAATAATAATAGCCTCCTTAGCCATAAGAATATTTATAAAAATAAAAAAAAATATAAGTTATTATAAATTTATATTATATATTAATTAATATATTTTATCTCTAAAAAGTAAGAGACTTAGCTAATATTTATATAATTATATAAATAAAAATATATAATATAAAAAAAAAAAATATAAAGCAGGAAATAAAATATATAATATAAAAATTAATAAATAAAATAATTATTATTTTTTTATAAAAAATAAAGAAAATAAGAACATGTATAGTAGATTAATTAATATATAAATATAAAAAAAAAAAGAAAAAAAAAGTAAGATAATATAAAATTATATTAAAATAAATTATAATAAATAAACTTTTTATAAAAAAATCTAATTTATTTATATAATATAACTATATTAAAATAATAATATTATATATTATTAATTTATATAAAGACTTAAAAATAATATAAAAGTAAGTACATGTTATAATATATTTATATAAAATATATAATATATTATGAAAATAAATATTTAAAAAAATCTTTATATTAAAAAAAATTAAAGCTATATTAACTAAAGTATAGATTTAAAGTATAATTATAATAATTAATTAATTAAAATTATATAGTACTAATCTGGCATGAGATTATAAATTTTTTATAAATTTTAAAAAATAATAATTAATAATATAAAATATAAGAATATAATAAGATATTAAATTACTATTTTTTAAAAAAAAAAATAAATTATTAAAATTAATATTATAAATATAGGATTGCAGGTAATTATATATAAAGATATATAATTTATAATTTATATAATATATTTAATTATTATAAAGTTACTAAGTAAAGTAATTTAATAATTAATTTTATTATCAGGCATTTTTTATTAATATATACTATAATATTATACTATCTCTTATATCATGCTTACTTCACAGTAATACACTACCATGTAAGTTAGCTAATAATTATTTATTACATAAAAGATTAATATCTGCTAAAATATTATTATAAAATAATCTAATTAATACTAGGAGATTATTTATATTTTTATAATTCTTTTTTTTATTTATTTCTTTTATTTATAATTTTTTATTTAAATTTTTCTTTTTAATATAGCTATCTGGAGTATAATAACTTTAAAAAAACATTATAAAAATTATTTAATCTCTATACTAAAATATTTTATTTTTATTTTAAAATAATAAAAATAAATTTTTTTTTATACTATATTATATTTTAATAAAGAAATTTTTTAATATTATTTATTAAAAAAATATCTTTAATACTTTTTATTAAAAAAGTATTTTTATTATATTTTAATTCTACTTCTACTTACTAGACATCTTTAGCTGTGGATAGCTATATTAAAAAAAAATAAATTATAATAAAATTTAAGATTTAAAAAAATATTATAGTTCAGATTCACCATAGTCTTGATAAAATTTTAGATAATATATAATTTATATTATAAAATAATATTACTCTATATTATAGGAATTTTTATATTATTCTTTACTTAAGAATTTCTTCTTTTTTTTTAAGCATTAGTTTCTTTCTCTCTTAAAAAAGACCAGAACCTTTAATTATTTCTTTATAATATAATAGTATTGTTTACACCTAGTCAAGTGCTATTATTTCTTTGTAGAAAGATTAATTAATTAATTAATTTTCTTAATAAATATAAATTTTTTTTTTATATTTATAATTTTATCTATTTTTTTACAGGTTTTTATTATAATATTGTCAGAGAATCAGGCAGCTGTTAGCTAATAAATCTGCTATGCCGCAGCTAGCGCTGTTACACCTACAGAAATATAATATTCTGCTATTATAGTAATATGGCTGTATTAATATAATGCTAATAAATATTAATATTATAGTAAGTATAGCAAAGTAATAAAGATAATATAATAATTATATAATAAATATAGTAAAGTACTATAATAAATATAATAAATTATATATATAAGATTAGCTTACTATATTAAATCTTTAATAATTAATATAGTTTATTTTTTAAATTATTTAATTATTTATATATTTTATATTACTCTCTTTATTATTAATAAAATATTCTTAAGATCTTTAATTCTCTTAGATTCTTAAAATAAATTAGTGGGTTTTATTTAATAATTTAATATTTTTATAATAATTAAAAAAAAATAATTTTTATTAAAAATAATTTTAATTATAACTACTTCTAGTAGTAATATCTTATAAAATTTTAAAAAAAAATTTATTAAATTTAAGATTTAAATTATTTAGCTTCACGCGCAGCTAGTCTTTTAATTATTTAAAAAAATTAAAATAAATAATTAATTCTAAGAAGATATCTAATCTTAACAAATATATATATATATATATTAATAATCTTACAAATATTAATAAAAGTAACAAGATTATATTTATAAAAATCTATTTTAAAAAACTAGCTTTTAACGAGTTTAAATTCTTTATATATAAATATTAAAATATTTTATATAATTAAAAATAATAAACTATCTAAGATATATTTACTAATTTTAATAAATTTAAAAAATAGATTAATGCAGCTTTTAAAGACTTAAATATTAAATAAATTATTAAATAAAAAATATATATATTTTATTAAAAAAAAATAATTATTAGAGAACTTATTATAAAATTTTATTAAATTATTTTTAATTTAATATAAAATAACTTTATACTTTAAGCATAATTTTACTAGTATCTTTATAATAATATTGAAAATAATTTAATATACTAGAAAATAACTTTTAAAATTCTTAATAAGTTAATTAATTAAGTATTAAAAATTAAAAACTAACTTTTAAATTATTATTACTAGAACTAAGAAAAAAAGTGGAATTATAAAAAAAGTAATTAATAAAATAAAAATAAAAATATTAAAATATAGTTAAATATTATTTTTAGCTAAGATAAAAATTAATAGTAGAATTAATAAGCTAAAAAAAAGTTTACTAGAAAATATTTTAATTATAAAAAATTAAAATATTTTAAAAAAGATTATTAAATAAAATAAAAAAATAATAAATTAATTATTTAATATTTATAATTTACTGTTACTTAAATAATAATAACTAAATTATTTAAAGAACTTATAATTAGTATTGAATAAATTTTAACATGTTTACTAAATAAAAAGAATAGTAAGTAAGAGAATAAATTAAAAAAAAAAAAAATTTAAAAGAAGCCGCAAGAAAATAATATATTAATAATAATAAAAAAGAATTTTAAAAATAGTACTAGAAGTACCAGAAAATCTCTAAGATAAGTAATTAGTTAAAAGAATTAATTATATATAAAATTTAAGAAAAATAAGCTACTTAAAAAGAAAAATTACTATAAAATAAGTCTTGAAAAGACTAAGAAAATTATTAATTATCTAATAAAAATAGAAATAAAAATAATAATAATAATAATAATAATAATAAAATTTTTAAACTAGCTAACAAGTTTCCTAAGCTAGTATTCTAAAATAATAATAAAAAAATAATAATTTTAATTAATTTAAATTAAAAATAAATAAACATTCTATAAAGTAAATTAAAATATAAAAAATTTAAAAAAAAATAAAATATATTTTAAAAATTTAATTTATGCACTTGCATGCCTGCAAGAGTAATATACTAGAAAAAATTTTATTAAATTTAATAAGACTATATTAATATATATAATAATTATAAAAATTAAATATTTTATAAATATACCACACATAAAAAAGTTAATATTAAATATATAAAAAAGTATAAATAAGTTTTTATATTAAAAGAAACTTAGTTTTATAATAAGATAATAAATTATATAAAAAATTATACTTATAAATATTATTTTAATTTAAGCTAATATTAATATATAAATGCATACTAAAGCTTCTATTATAATAAAAAATATAATCTTTATATTAGAGAAAAAACATGCTATAATTAGTAATTATAATTATTAAAGATTTTAATAATATTATATTATAACTACTTTATAAATAAAAAAGATTATAAATATATATATAAAAAAATTACTTATCTAAATCATGTATAACTTAAAGCTAGAAAGTATTAAGCTATAAATTATGGTTTATATAATAATTAATTTAGAAAAATAGTATAAAATTAAAAAGAATATTTTAAAATAAGAAGCTAATATTATAATTAATATTAAAAATATATATAATTAATAATAATTATTAATAAAATAGCTAGTAATTACTTAATTACTATACTTATAATAATTAATAGAATATTTATTTAATTAATAATGAATTTAAAAGTATTAGAAAACTTTATTAATAATAAATTTATTAAAAAATATAATATTATTCTAAAGCCAGATAAAATTATTAGAGTAACCTAAGAAATTAATTAAAAAAAATTTTACTAAAAATTAAGATTTAAGATATACTTATTATAAGTTAAATTAAATAATTATAAATAATTAATAATTTTTAAAATTATACTAGTATAAGAGCTATACAATGCCATACTAGAAATAAATTAATTATAAAAAAAAAATTACTTATTAAATAAATAAAAAAGATTATTAATGTATAAAAAAATTTTTTTAAAATAATAAAATAATAAATGCCAACATAAATTAATTATATAAAAAAAAAAATTAAGGTAACTCTTTAACTAAGAGTAACTAAAAAATAATATTAATTTAAAAAAAATAAATAAATAAATAATAAGAAAACTAGTGCAGTTATAACATGTAAGTTATAAATAAAATTATAAAAATTTTATAAATAAAAGTTAAAAAAAGTACTTAGTAGATTATTAAAAAAATATTAAAAATTTATTAAATTATTTGCAAGATAAAAATACTAAATACTTAAATATCTAGATAAGTACTAAGTAAGAATTTTATTAATATTAAAAATAAAAATATTATAAGTTAAGTAATAATAGAAATTATAAAATAAACTAAAAAACTTAATAAAAAATTTATAATAAAATTTAAAAAAAGCAGGATTTATTTAAAAAAAATAAGAAAAATACTTAAGTACTATTATATATATATTAAAAAAAAAAATAAAAAATAACTTGTTATTAATTACAAATTATTTATTAAATTTATAAGATATATAATATATATTCTAGAAAAATATTTAAATAATTTTATTATTATTTATTTTAATAATATTATTATTTTTTTAAAAAATCTTACAGAACATGATACGTATGTTAAGAAAGTTATAAAAAAAGTAATAAATATAAAACTTAGTCTAAATATTAAGAAGTACTGATTTAATATTATTAAAATTAAATATTTAAATATAATTTTTATACTAGAAGAATTTAAAATCTTGTCTAATAAGATTATTATAATTTTAAAATAGTTAGAATTAACTAAGTTAAAAGAGCTGTAAGGATTTTTAAGAATTATTAAATATATTTAATAATTTTTAGAAAATTACTTTAAAATTATTATACTAATAATAATGCTACTATAAAAGAATAAATTATTTCTTTGAAATAATAAGTAATAAAATACATTTAACTAACTTAAGTAATTAATAAATAAAAAATTAATTATTTATATTTTTAATCTAGAACTATAAAGTTATATAAAAATTAATATATTTAAAAAAGTAATTAAACTAGTTCTTAAATAAAAAAAATTAAATAAAAAGACCTTGCTATATTAATATTATAAAGAATATTTTTATAAATAGAATTTTTAAAGTTAATTATATTAGACTAAGACAAGCTATTCATGTCTAAATTCTAGAAAATACTTATAAAAAGTAGTGAAGTTAAATAATAGATATTTATTATCTATTATTAATAAATAGATAGATAAACTAAATAAATAATTTAAATAGTAGAATAATATTTATAATATTAGATTAATAATTAATTAAAGAATATATATATTCTAATAACTCATGGAAATTTATTTAATATTTAAATTATTCTAGAAAGATCCTGGAATTCTAATAGTAAATTAATTAAAAATAATATTTAAAAATAAATTAATATAATTAAAAAAAAATACTAAAGCTAGCTGTGCCTTGTTAAAGATAATAAAAAATTTAAAAATTTAAAAATTTATTTATTTTTTTTTTAATTTTTTAAGCTTTATAATTTTTTTCATATTCCAGGTAATAAAATTACCAGTTTATTTTTATAATAATTATTTTTATTTTTATAAAGATTTTATTTATATTAAAATTAACTTTAGATCTTATTTTACTTTATTTTTATTATCTTAAATCTGCTGTTAAGCTGATATTAATTATTTTTATATAAAATTATTAAAAAGCCTTGCTTTAATATATTTTAAATTTTCTAAGTAAATATATTTATTATAATAAAAAGAACTCTCTGCTTTAATATAAAAATAACCAGATTTTTTATATTAAACACACGGGATAATTATTATAAAATCTTTGTTATAAACTTACTATATAAAAATATTTTTTTAAATATTAGATTTAGAAAATATTATAATTAGCATATTATTACAGGAATAACAAAGAAAGATAATTATTTTTTTATAATTATAGAGAATAGCGTGATACTTATCTTTTTTAAAAATAAAAAATATTAAAAAGAAAAATTATTAAAGAATTAAATAATTATTAGCTAATAAATTTATTATACTGCAGCTAGCACTATTATATCTATAAAAATATAATATTCTACTATTATAATAATATAGCTATATTAATATAATATCAAGCAATACTAGTATTATAGCAAGTATAGCAAAGTAATAGAGATAATATAATAGCTATATAATAAATATAATAAACTATATATATATAAATATAGTTATTATTATATATAAAATTAGCTTACCATGTTAAATCTTTAGTAACTAATATAATTTATTTTTTAGACTATCTAGTTACCTGTGCATTTTATACTACTCTCTTTATTATTAATAGAATATTCTTAAGATCTTCGATCCTCTTAGATCCTTAAGACGGATTGGCGGGCCTTATCTGATAAATATTTATATTATTTATTTTTATTTTTATTTTACTTACTTTTATTTTTATTTCTACTACTGTGCTATCTACTTCTTTATTTATAAAATTTAATAATTTTTTAAATTATTATTTTTATAATTATTATATTTAAGCTAGGGAGATCTGCTTCTAGATTTATAAAAATAATATTATAAAGTATTATTATTATTTTATATAATATAAAACAGCTTTTAAATATATTTTAATATATTATTTAAACATACTTTTTTTATAATATTTTATTATTATATTAGTTATATTTTCCTGCTTTATTAATAATATATACTTAATATTGATAGTCTATTATTATTATAAAAATATTTAAATTTATATTTTTTATTTTTTCTTTTTATTTTTATAATTTTTTTTATATAATATATATTACTGTGATGGTATTATTCTATTATTTAATAAATATTATTTAGTATACATTATTTAGTTAATATATTATAGTTTATTTCTTTTATAAATTTTTATTTATTAGCTTTAATAATATAGAAATAATATTTTAATTAGATTTTATATTTAATTTTATAACTAGATATAATATAAGCTATTTTTTTTTATATTTTAATATTTTTATTTTTTATTTTTTAAAAAATTATTTAGATTTTTTATATAAATTTTATAATTTTATAGTACTTGTATATTCTATATATTTTTCTATTTTATATTTATTTTTATTTTTAATAAAAATTAATCCTGGCTATGGCGCACTTTCTAGGTTTTTTTTAAAAAATTTTAAAAATAATATATAAAAAATATTATAAATTTTTTTTATTTATAATAATAATTATAACTTATATGCTTGCTTATTTTATTTATTTATAATTTAAAATAACTTTTTATATTAGTAGTCTAGTTTATAATTTATATAAATTTTAATAAAATATTTTATATTTAATCATATCTAAATCTTAATTTAATAAATTTTTATTAAGTATTTTTTATTATATTATTTTATTATAATATTTTATATATTTACTAAATTCTTTTTTAAGATCTTTCTAAGCTTTTTAATATTTTTTATATATAGAAATATACTCTAGTTAATTTTTTACTTTTTTATTTTAATATTACCTTGCATAGATAAAAAATAGCTAGTTAATATTTTTATAAATATAGCTTTTAAAATACTATATATTAAAATATTATATAAAAATTATATTATAAATAATTATTCTAATCAGTTATCCTGCTTCTAGTTAATATAGTATCTTAGATAAAACTTTAATAATTAATTTTAGTATTTTATTTAATTATTAATTTATAAATAAAACACAGTGCTTAGTTTTTACTTAATTATTAAATAATAATATAATATTAACTGGTATTAACTAGTAAAGAGGATTTTTTTATTACTAACTAGATTTTATAATACTTTTATAAATATAAATATTTTATTTTTTATACAATCTTATAAGTTTAATTTATATATTTATTTTTCTATTATAAATAAATAATAATATTATTTATATATATTTTGTAAATTTAATTATATAAATATTATAGCTTTATTTAAATAATTTAAAAACTTTTCTAGTAAAAAAAATAAATATTTATTTTTAATTATAATTATATTAATTTTATAATAATTAATATATAATCTTAACTTATTATTTTTTTTAATATAAATAGTATAAATATTTTTAATAAGTTTTTAAAAATTTTATTTAGCTTTTTTATAGCATGTCTTGGATGTAATTTTTTAAATTTTTAAATTTTATTATAAATAAAAAATAAATTTATTAGCCTACTTACATAGTAGTGTATTACTGCAAGGTGAGCATGATATAGAAGATAGCATAATATTATAATATATATTAGTAAAGGATTCTAGTAATAAAACTAACTACCGAGTTACTTTATTTAGTAATTTTATAATAATTAAATATATTATATAAATTATAGATTATATGTCTTTATATATAATTATTTATAATGTTAATAATTTAGCTTTTTTTTTAAAAAATAATAATTTAATATTTTACTATATTCTTGCCTTTTATATTACTAATTATAGTTTTTTAAAATTTATAAAAGATTTTTTAGTTTTATATTAGATTAATATTATATAATTGAAATTAATCAATAATTATAATTTTAATCTTTTTTAATATAAAGATTTTCTTAAATATTTATTTTAATAATATATTATATATTTTTTATACATATATTATAGCATGCACTTATTTTTATATAATTTAATAATATATTATATTATTATTTTAATATAATTATATTATATAAGCAGATTAGGTTTTCTTAGAAAAAATTTATTTATTATAATTTATTTTAATATAATTTTATATTATCTTATTTTTTTTTCTTTTTTTTTTTTTATATTTATATATTAATTAATTTATTAAACATGGTTTTTTTATCTTCTTTATTTTTTATAAAAAAGTAGTAATTATTTTATTTATTAATTTTTATATTATATATTTTATTTATTTTATATTTTATTTATTTTTATATAAAAAACTTTTTATATTATCTTTTGTTTTTATATTACATGTCTTTATTTATATAATTATATAAATATTAGCTAAGTTCCTTGCTTTTTAAAAATAAAGTATACTAATTAATATATAATATAAATTTAAAATAGCTTATATTTTTTTTTACTTTTATAAAAATAATAATAATATTTATAATATAAGTTTTTTTTTTTTATTTTTTTTTTAATATTATTTATTTTTTTATAAATCTCGATTATAATTTTTATTATTCTAGTTTTTATTTTTATATTTATTTTTATTTTTATTATTATGCTCTTCCCTGCACTTCTAGTAGTATAAAATAATATTTTAATATATTATTTTTATAATAAATATATTTAGACTAGAATTTTTTATTTATAAATTTATAATAATTAAATTATAAAATACTGCTATTATATTATATAATATTATAAAACTAGTTAATATATATTTTAATATATTTTTTAAATATATTATTTTTATAATATTTAATTATTATTTTAGTTATTTTTTTTATCAGTAATAATATTTATTTTATACTTCTAGTATTTTAGTATTATTAAAATACTAAAATCTATATTTCTTTTTATATAATTTATATTTTTTTTATTTTTATAATTTTTTTTATATTATTTATATTATTATAGTAGTATTATCCTGTTATTTAATTAATATTATTTAACATATATTATTTAGCTAATACATTATAGTTTATTTTTTTTATAAATTTTTATTTATTAACTTTAATAATATAAAGATAATATTTTAATTAAGTTTTATATTTAAATTTATCACTAGATATAATATAAGCTACTTTTTTTTTATACTTATAATACTTTTATTTTTTATTTTTTAAAAAGTTATCTAGATTCTTTATACTATATTATTATTATTTTTTTATAAATTTTATAATTTTATAATTTTATAGTGCTTACTTATATACTGATTTATTTTATTTATTCATAATTTAAAATAACTTTTTATATTAGTAATCTAATTTATAATTTATATAAATTTTTGTAAGATTTTTTATATTTAATTATATTTAAACCCTAATTTAGTAAATTTTTATTAAATTCTTTTTTAAGACTTTTCTAAGCTTCTTAATATTTTTTATATATAAAATTTTATTTTAATTAATTAATTAATTTTTGATTTTAATATTAGCTTGTATAAATAAAAGAAAGTTAATTAATACTTTTATAAATATAGCTTTTAATATATTATATACTAAAATATTATATGAAAATTATATTATAAATAATTATTTTAGCTAGTTATTCTACTTCTAGTTAATATAATCTTTTAAATAAAATTTTAATAATTAATTTTAATATTTTATTTAATTATTAATTTATAAATAAAAGATAGTATTTAGTCTCTGCTTAATTATTAAATAATAATATAATATTAACTAATATTAATTAATAAAAAAAGTTTTTTTATTATTAACTAAATTTTATACTATTTCTATAAATATAAATATTTTATTTATTAAAATTTATATTATTTTTTGTTATTTTTATATTTTTTATATAAAATATAAAATATATATTTTATAAATAATAATTTTATAATAAAATTTAAGCTTATTTATTTTATAAATTTTATTAATATTAATAATAATTTTAATTAATTATACAACTTATATGTATATATTATATTTTTTTTTATAGATTATATACTTTATAATATAATTTTTAATTTTTTAAAATAGATTTTATTAATAATATTTTTAGTAAATTAAGTTAATTATACAGGCTTTTTTTTAATAATTATTTTATAAATTATTGTAATTTACTTTTATAATCTTTTTTTTTAAAAATATTATATTAAATATATAAACTTTTTACTTTTTTATAAGTAATTTTTTAATAAGTTTATTTTATATTATACTTTATTTTTTCAAGTTAATTATCTCTATATTTTTTAATAGTCTAGTATAAATTTTTTATATAAATATATTATATTATTATATTATTTATAAAAATTTTATTATTACTAGCTTTACGTTCTATGTATAGACTTTATTTTTAATATTTATATATTTTATAATAAGTCTATTTATTCTTACTAGATTATTTAATTCTTAATATAAGATAATCTCAGGTCTTATTTTTATATTATTTAACTAAAATAACTTTTAAAGTTTTTTTAACTTTATATTTTCTTACTTTATTTTCTTATTAAATAAATAGTTGTTTTTTTTACTAAAAATATCTACCAGATTTTTATTTTTTATATAATATTTAATAATAAAATTAAATTTTATAAACTACTTTATTTATTAGATTTATCTTAGTAATAGTTTTTTTATTATTATAAATTAATATAAATTTATATAATTTATTAAAACTATAATTAGCTTTGTTATATTTTATAAATAATAATATTATTTTTTTATATATTTAATTATTATAAGAAGTTTTTTATTATATATGTTATATTTAATCTTTATAGATATTATTTTATATAATTAAAAAATAATAACATATTACTAGTTATTTTTAAATTTCTAGTATATTATATTTAAAATTATAAAATCTAATGTATTTATTTTAATGTAAATATTTAACTTAGAATTAAAATATTATAATAGTAATTCTTTTATAAACTTTTTTTGATTTTTTTAAAGGCCTTTCTCTTATTCTTATTTAAAGAGAATTTAAGTATTATAATTTTTTTAATTGTATTTAAAAATAATACTATAATTTAGCTGTAATTATTAATAGATTTTTTATATAAATTTTCTTATTTTTTATAACTAGATTTATATATTTTTATATAATTATAAGATAATGTACTCTTATTATTATTTAATAAATATTAATATATATAAATTCTTACATATTATATTTTTATTTTATTTTTTTATTTATTTTTTATAGTATATCTAGATTTATTTTATTTAGTTGAATATAAAATTTATATTCTCTAATTATAAGTACTTTAGTATAATCTTATATTTTTTAATTTAAATTATTTTAAATTTTATATTATATATATAAAAAACTTAATTTATATTTCTTATTATAAATTTAACCTTTTTTTTATATAATATAAAATTTAACTATTAAATATATTTTTTTATTTAAATTAAGTAGTATATTTATCTTCTATATTTTTTTAATATCTTAATTTTAATTTTAAATATAATTATTTTTTTAATATAATTTATTATAAAAATTTTTAGTGCTATTATTATACATAGTACTAGTTCTTCTAGTTTTTTATATTTATATTATTTTTTAATTTAAGAAATAATTTTAAATATATTTTTATAATATATTTTTTTTATATCTTTATAGTAGCTTACTTTAGGTTTTTTATTTATTAATTATTTTTTATTAATACTATTATTTTTATCTTTATTCTAGAATTATTTATATTAAGTATTTTTTTTATAAAGCTAGCTCTAAAGATCTAGATTATATTTTTTAATATTTTAGCTATAATTTCTATTCTTTTCTAAAAAGATTTTATTTTATTTAGTAAATATATATAATATATCTTATAATTTTTAGATTTTAGATATATAAATTTTTTAGCTTAATTTTGTATTATTAATAGTAGTTTTATATATAATATATATATTTTTTTATATATTTAATACTTTATATAATAAATAAACTTTTTATTATATAAAATATTAAATAAATATATATATACTCTGCTTTATATATTATTATTCTTACTAATATCTTAGAACTATATTTTTATATATAATCTTTAAATTATTTACTAATTTAAGAAAAAATATAATAAATTTTTTATTATTTTATAGTCTTTTATTTAATTTTTAAAATAGTCTAGTATCAGGAATAATAGTACTTTTTTAATTTTAATATAATTATTTTAGTAGTTAGTAAAAAATTACTTAAAATATATTTTTATAAATAGTTTTTAATATATATATTTTTTTATATTTTTTATTATACAAAACTTAATACTTGGTTTTTTATATAATATTAAATCCTTGGTAAATAATATATTTTTATCTAGATTTATTTTTTAAATATTATAGTACTTCATTATTATTATTTTATTTTATTTATTAAAGTCTATTTCTTATAGTATTTCTATTAATAAAATTAATAAATTAATATATATAAATTATATTTTTATATTTTATTATTTTTCTTTTCTTTTTTTTTTTTCTTATATAATTTTTTAATATAGCTGATTTTTTAATATTTATATTATTAAAATATAGAGCTGGGTTTTTTTTTTATATTTTTAAATATAATATAATATATAAATTTTTTTATTTTTTATAATTAAATCTATATATTTTTATATAATTATAAAATAATTTATTTTTATTATTATTTAATAAATATTAATATATATAAATTCTTGCATGTTATATTTTTACTTTATTTTTTTATTTATTTATTATAGTATACCTAGACTTGTTTTATCTAGTTAAATATAAAATTTATATTTTTTAATTTTGACTCTTTTAAATTTTATATTATATCTATAAAAAACTTAATTAATTTATATTTTTTATTATAACTTTAAGCTTTTTTTCTATAAGATAGTATAGTAATTATTAAATATATTTATTAAATAAAAAGTTTTATTTTTCTTTCTACATATATTTTTATTTAATTTTAATTAATAAAATTTATTTTTATATTTAAATGAAGCAGTGCATTTGTCTTCTATATTTTTTTAAATATTTTAATATAATTTATTATAAAGATTTTATTATTATTATTATATATAATAACGCTTTTTCTAGTTTTTTATATTTATATTATTTTTTAATTTAAGAAATAATTTTAAATAAATTTTTATAATATTTTTTTTTTTTATATTTATAATAACTTACTTTAAATTTTTTATTTACTAATTATTTTTTATTAGTATTACTATTTTCATATTTATTTTAAAATTATTTATATTAAATACTTTTTTTTATAAAGCTAAGTTTAGAAATCTAAATTATATTTTTTAATATTTTAGCTATAATTTTTATTTGTTTTAAAAAAACTTTTATTTTATTTAATAAATATATATAATATATGTCTTATAGTTTTTAAATTTTAAATATATAAACTTCTTGGCTTAATTTTCTATATAATATATATTTTTTTATATATCTAGTATTTTATATCGTTATTAAGCTTTTTATTATATAAAATATTAGATAAATATATATGTATTTTACTTTATATATTATTATATTTAATAATATTAAATTTTTAGTAAATAATATATTTTTATTTAAATTTATTTTTTCAATATTATAATACTTAGCTATTATTATTTATTTTATTTATTAAAGTCTATTTCTTATAATATTTTTATAAATAAAATTAATTAATTAATATATATAAATTATATTTCTATATTTTATATATTTTATTGTTTTATTTTTTTTGGTTATAATTTTATTTAGCTCGTTAAGCTTTTTTAAAGCTTTTAATTTTATAAATTTCATATAATTTTCAATTATTTTTTATTATATTATTTTATTATAATATTTTTTATATTTACTAGATTTTTTTTTCAGGTCTCTGTGAGCTTTTTAATATTTTTTATATATAAAATTATATTCTAGTTAATTTTTTACTTTTTTATTTTAATATTAGCTTATATAAATAAAAAATAGCTGGTTAATTGTTAAGGAAAATTGATTAATGGATTAATCTTCCTATAAAGGAATGATAGCACTTGACTAGGTTCAAATAACACTACCATATTATAAACAAATAATCAAAGGTTCTGGTTATATAACAACGACTTTTTATAAAAAGAAAAATTAATACTTAAAAAAGAAAAAAGAAATCTTCAAGCGAAGAATAATGCAAAGATTCTTATAATATAAAATAATATTAATTTATAACATAAACTATACATCATCTGGAACTTTATTAAAACTATAATAAATTTAAACTATAATATTATTTTATTATAATTTATCCTTCCTTTTAATATAGCTGTCCATAGTTAAGAATATCTTTAATATTAATATCATGGCCCGTGATTAATATTTAATATTTAGCTAATACAGGGCTTGCCGGGTAAAAAATGCTTTTTTAATAAAGAATCTTAAAGATATTTCTTTAATAGGTGGTCTCAAAGATTAAAAGATTATAAAATATATTTAAAAAATAGATTATAAATAATAAATATCTTTATTATATTAATATTAATAAAATTAAAAAAATAAAATAGTCATAGATATTTTTTTATTAAAATATATTAAAATATAAAAAAAAATTATTATAAGTTATTATTTTAAAATAAAAATAAAATATCTTAGTATAAAAATCAAATAATTTTTATAACTTTTAAAGCTGTTATACTCTAGATAGCTGTATTAAAAAAAATTTAGATAAAAAATTATAGATAAAAAATATAAATTAAAAAAAAATTATAAAAATATAAGTAATTTTTTAATATTAAAAACTAGATTATTTTATAATAATATCTTAGTAGGTGTCAATCTTCTATATAATAAATAATATAAATTAAAGATTTAAATAGCTTTATAAAATATATAATTAAAATATAATAATAAAATACTTTTATAAATAAATTTAAAATAAATTATAATCTTTGTATTATAAGTAAAGACTAAAAATAAATCTTAATTTAAATTATTTTTTATTATTCTAATCTTAAAGAGACTTTCTTTTAAATTAGATAATTTCAGTAAATTTCTTGTAATAAATATAAATAATAAAAAATTAGATTAAAATAAGTAATATAATTTTATAGTATTATAAAAATATAAATAAAGATAATTCTTGCTTGTAAAATAGCAGCTTTCTTTTATTTTTTATATTTATATTTTTATAAAATAAAATATTTTTTTTAATTATTTTTATATAATTTATTATATCTAATATTTTTTTTTTAAGTATAAAATTAAAAAGCATACTTTATATTAAATTAATATTTTTTTATTATATTATATTATTTATTCTATCTTTACTCTTTAATTCTTGCTTATAATTTTAATTAAATAATATTTTTTTTAATTTAGTTATATATATAATGCCATAGTATTAATTAAGTATACTTATTATAATTTAAATAAAATTTTATATTATCTAGTAAATATTTGTATTATTTCTTTATTATTTTATTTAAAAATACTAATAATTAAATTACTTGAGAAATAATAAGGAACTAGGCTAATTTAATTAAATTATAAATATTTTATAATAAATAATAAGAGCTGGTTCTTTTTATTAAATAGCTATTTAAAGCAGGTAAATAAGTTATTTTTATAATTAGAACTTGTTTTTCTAAATATTAAATTATATAGGCATTAATTATAATTTAAGTTAAAAAAATTATAAATTATTTTTTTTTATAAATATATGTTATTAAATCTTTTAAGCATTGCTGATAAATAATATAAAATAAGATAATTATTTATAATATTTATATAAAAAGATATTAAGTTAACTTAATAAATAATAAAGATTATTTTTTTTATATAATTTCTAATAATACTAGTTATATTTTTGGGTAGCTATAAAAAAATATTCTAGATAAAAATATAAAAATTATTAAAGAATTAATAAAAGACTAGAGATTCTTAAGTTAATAATTTTATAAAAAAGTTTTTTAACTATATTTTTTTTATAGCTTAATAAAGTTTCTTGTTTAATATACTTATAATTAGATTTTTTTTTTTTTAAATAAAATATCTTTATTTTATATAATATATTCTTTAAATTTTTTTAAATAACTACTAGTTATATTTAGAGGGCTAGTTCTTTTATTTATTATTATTTTTAAATTTTAATATAGGTAAGATCTTCTTATCTTAGCTAGTTTATAATTTTAAGAGCAAGATATAAAAGATATTATATATATAATTATATTTATAGTATTATTATAAGTAAATTATACTTTAAAAAGTAATTTAAGCTCTATAAATTATTTTATATTAATAAAATATTTTAAATATTATTCTAGGATTTAATTTACTTATTCTATTTAATTATTAGTTTATAAATAAAAAGCTGTTAATAACTATAGCTTAATTAAGCTAAGTTTATAAAATTATTTCTAGAATTTACTAGTAAATAGAAATTCTTAATTTAAAATAATTTTATTACTTAATAAAATAGTTTAGCTAATTCTGAGGCATTAATTATAAATAATATAAAAAGAATTAATAGTATTTAGTATATTAATCTATTATAATAAAAGTATAATTAACTATTTTATTATTATATAAAACTAGGGGTAAATTTATTATCAAGTTTATAAATATTTTACTTTAGGATTATTTAAAAATAGATAAAAAATTAAGTTACTCATAAGATTAATATTTTCTAGTTATTATTTATTAATATATAAAATATTCTTAGATATAACTCTGTATATTATTTTATATATTTATTTAATAAAATTAATAAATTAATAAATTATATATATAATTTCTTTTAAAGTAGCCAGCTGAGGGATTATTATAATATAAGAAAATATAATTTTTTTTTAAAAATTTTATATTTAAAATAATAATATAATTTTTATATTATAAAAAATTATTTTAATTAACTTTTAAAGTTCTAGAATAATTTAGTTAAAATATAAGTATAATTTATTTTTATACCTTAAGATTCTTTTTTTAAATTATAAATATAAAAATTATTAAGTTTTTACTAGTCTCCTAGAAAAATATATTCTTAGTCTAGTAATTATATTATATTATTAAATTATAAGTAATTTACTCTAGCTCTAGGCTATTTATAAAATTAATATTTTTTTTAAAAAGTGTAATTCTTTCTTAAAGAATTAATAAAAAATTTTAAATTTTTTTTTAACTTTTTTTAATAAGTGCCCTGTGTTTTACAAGCTAGTTTATTTTTTTAAATTTTTTTAATTAAAAATTAAACAAGTTCTTTATGAATTAGAGTTATTAATTTATTTTAATAAGAATATTTTATAAATTTATTTAGTATTTAAAAAGACCTGTTTATAGGATTAGTTTTATTAGATTAATATTTAATTATAAAATTATAAAATATTAAAGACATGCACTATCTAGCTTGTCTATTATTTAATTTAAATTAATTTATAAAGATTTGCAAATTATAATAATTTAATAAGACTTTAATAATATATTTACTTTTTTCTAGATATTAATACTAGTATTTAAAAAATATATATAATAATAAAAAGCTTCTAATTTAGAGTTTTATAATTTATTTTTATTAAAAAAAATTTCCTGAACTAAAAGATACTTAGATAATATTAATCTTAATTATCTAGCTAGAAGATAATTCCAGTTATATATTTAAAAAACGTATTTATTTTAATTTAAATATAATATTTAAAATTAATATAGTATAATAAAGAAGCTTTCTAAAAAATATTAATAAAATTATAAAATATAGATCTTTTATAGTTATTAAACTCAACTTTTTCTAGTTTTTATTTATTAATCATGCCTTTTAACATGAAAGTTAAAGGCAAGATAATTTTAGAATATTTATATATAAAATATTAATAAAAATTACAGAATTTCAGAAAGACTTAAATATTTTAAAATATTATTAGTTTTTTTTATTTAGTAATAGTTCTAATTTATTCTAGATTTATTTTAATTTTAGTAAATTTTAGTAAAAAAATATTTAGATAATTTTATATATAATTTTGCATTTTTTAAATATTTTAATACTTAATAAATATAATTAGTGTGGGTTTCTTAAGTAAATAAAAAAATTAAAATATTATTTAAATATATTATATAAAAGATATTTAAAATATTATATCAAGCAGTATGAATATAGTTTTAAAAAATTATAAATATATTAATTAATCTAAATAACATAACTATATATTTATAATAATTATATTATATATAAAATACAGTTTTCTATTCTTTATCTTTATAAATTTAAATATAATAATAGATATTTTAAATATTTAACTTTAAAAAATATTTTGCACTATTAATTTGATCAAGAATCTCTAAAATTAAGAATAAAGAATAATAATTCTTAATAAAGATTTTATTTAAATCTTAATAATTTATATATAATTATAAAATATTATTATAAAATTTTAATATAAATAAAATAAGGGCCCCTACAGGGCTTTTTAAAAATTAAATTTTTCTAGTTTTAATATTTTTATTTATATAATCTTTAAGAATCTTTAATTTTTTTTAAAATAAAAAATAAATAAGTCTAAAGAATTTTATAATCTGCTTTAGATTTTTAAAAAAAAATCTTAGATTTCTTAGTATTAAATATATTTTAAAATTACTTAAGTTCTAAAGATAATTTACTTAGATCTTGTTTAATCTTTAAAAAATCTGAGAGATCTTCTTTAAATAATTATATTTTTTTTAAAAATATTATTATAGTATATATATAAATATAATAATATTTTTATTTAGTAAATTTATAAAAAAATAAATTTTTAGCTTTTTAAATTTTAAACTACTATATTTATTTTATAGAAGAAAGATGTATAGAAAGATTATTTAATATAAATATAAATAAAAGTATTATAGAGTTATTAAATTAGAGGTCTTAATTAATTTTTATATAAAATTATTTAAATAATTTAATAGTCTCTTTTAAATTAATAATAATTATAAATACTTATTATATTTTATATATAGATATTTTTAACTTGTTAATAGTCTTAAGAATTAGGGCTGTTAAAAAGACTTAATCTAGTTTATATAAAATAATAAATTTTTTATTAATTAAGTTAACTTTTACTTCTATATCTATATTTGCATGGGTTGATAAAATATCTTATATATAAATTAATATATAAAAATATTTATAAGTCCCTACTTTAAAATAAGAAGTTAAACTTATAAAGTCTAATTTAATTTTATTAATTTTTTTATTAAATTTTTAAAGATTATAGTAAGAGATTATTTAAATTTTTTTAAAATTTTTTCTTTTTCTTTTCTTTGATTATATTTTAAATTTTAGTTAATTTTTTTAATTTATTACATCTGGCAGTTAAATATTAATTATTATTATAATTAAAATATTATAAATATTTTCTATTTTTTTTAATAAGGTTCCTACATAGCTTTTTATAAGAATTTTTATTTAATTAATCTTCTTTTAAATTTTTATTCTTATTAGAAGAATTCTCTTCTAAATTCTTAAAAGAATTTCTCTTAGAATTATCTCAAGATCTTTTATTTGGTATAAAAGATTTATAAGATTTTAGAAACTTTTACTTATTATATTTAAGATTTTTTTAATATAGATTTTAATATTTTTCTATCTAATTTATTATTATATCTTGATTATTAGATAAATCTAGAAGGCATTCTAATATAAAGTCTTAGAATTTTAAAATTAATTTTTAAAAAAATATTAATTTATTATTAAAAGCTGGGTTAAAATAGCCCTCTAATAAAATAAAATAAATCTTAAAATCTTAAAATCTTTAATTCTTCTATTAGTAAGTAATTTTTTTTATAGGATTAGTTCTTATAGTTAATAAATTTTAAATAAGATATTTAGTCCATTTCTTAAAAATTAGTTATAATTTCTAATAAAGTCTGACTTATTTTAGAAAAACTTAATTAATTTACTATAATTATCTTCTCTGGCACTTTTTATCTATATAATAAGTAATAAATTAAATTTTATTTTTATTTAAATTTTTCTTATTTAATTAATAAAATTAATTAATTTTTTATAACTATTTCAAGTGCTGCTGGGAAGAAAATTTAAAATTAAATTTTAAAAATTTTTTTAAATAATCTTATTTTAATAGTAAAATATAAAAGATATAAGAGACATTTATAGTAAATATTCTAGTTTATTAAATTATAAATTAAGCTTGTTCTAGTTTAGTAATTCTTTATTCAAGATATTTTATAATAGTAGATTTACTAGTAGTAAAACTTTTAAAAGTTATATTATTTTTTATAATATTCTTTAAAATATAATTACTTTTTATAAAAATTACTTAAATTAATAGATTTGCAGACTCTGGTGTTTTACTAGTAAATTATTAAAATATATAAAATTTAAAACTTATTTTACAGGTAGTTAAATAAAAAGAACTATTAGAATTTATTAAAAAAATAATAATATTTAACTAGGTATAAATAATACTACTATATTATAAAAAAATTATTAAAGATTCTGGTGATACAACAAGGACCTTTTAAAAAAGAAAAAAATTAATACTTGAGAAAAAGAAAAATCCTCAAGCAAAGAATAATATAAAGATCTTTATAATATAGAGTAATATTAATCTATAATATAGATCATATATTATCTGAAACCTTATTAAGACTGTGGTGGATCTGAACTGCAGTATCTTTCCAAGTCTTGAATTTCATTACACTAGATAATTATTTATTTTTTTATTTTATTTTTTTTTTTAAATAAAATATCTTTACTTTTTAAAATACATTTTTTAAATTTTCTTTAAAGAATTATTAGTTATATTTAGAGGGCCAGTCCTTTTATTTAACTAAATAATAAATATTTTTATTAAATTAATATTAATTCTTAACTTTATCTATTTTTTATTTATTATTATTTTTAAGCTTTAGTATAAATAGAATCTTCTTATCTTAACTAGTCTATGATTTTAATAGCAAGATATAGAAGATATTATATATATAATTATATTTATTTAATAAATATAAATAATATACTTAGATTTTAACTTGACCTAATACTTAAAAAAATTTTAGATATTAAAAAGCAAGTTTTGAAGTTAGTAGTTTTTTAATTTTAAATTTTAAATTAATAAATTTATTAAATTTCTTAATTTAAATATTATTAGCTTATATTTTTTATTATAGTATTTAATATAGGCTTTTATAACTTTTTATTAATATTTTTTATAGGATTTTTGTTTAATAATTAATTTATTAATTCTTGCTTTTATAGCTAGTATCTTCTCCAGAGAAGAATTATTCTTAATTTAAAAATAAAAATTAGAATAATATCCTATAAAAGCTTTATTTAAAAAAGTTTTAATAATTATATTTATAGTATTATTATAAATAAATTATACTTTAAAGAGTAATTTAGACTATATAAATTATTTTATATTAATAAAGTATCTTAGATATTATTTTAGAATTTAATTTATTTATTTTATTTAATTATTGATTTATAAATAAAAAGCTATTAATAACTATAACTTAATTAAGCTAAGTTTATAAAGTTGTTCCTAGAATTTACTAGTAAATAAAGATTTTTAATTTAAGATAATTTTATCTAAGAATTTATAAATTAATTTTATTTTTTAATAAAATAATTCAGCTAATTCTAGAATATTAATTATAAATAATATAGAAAAAAATTAATAATATTTAATATATTACTTTACTATAATAAAAATATAATTAACTATTTTATTATTATATAAGACTAGTAGTAAACCTGTTATAAAATTTATTAATATTTTACTTTAAAATTATTTAAAAATAAATAAAGAATTAAGTTAATTATAAAATTAATATCTTCTAGTTATTATTTATTAATATATAAAATATTCTTAGATATAATCTTATTTATTATTCTATATATTTATCTAATTAAATTAATAAATTAATATAATTATATATATAATTTCTTTTAAAGTAACCAGCTAAGAAATTATTATAATAAAAAAAAATAAAAAAAATAATACAAATTTTAATAAATAAAATATTTATATTTATAAAAATACTATAAAATCTAGTTAATAATAATAAACCTTTTTTTATTAATTAATACTAGTTAATATTATATTATTATCTAGTAATTAAGTAAAGACTAAGTATTATTTTTTATTTATAAGTAGTAGTAGTAGTAGTATTTATATATAAATTTATTAGCCTATTACTAGTTACCAGAAAAGATGACATTATAACAGCTGGTAGAGCCATTAAGATAGTTTAAATATAAGATTTATATTTATTAAAGATAGTAAGTTATAAAAATTCTAACTCTAGTATTTTTTTTTTTAATATCTTAATTTTTTTATAATTTTTATTCTTAGAATTCTACTTGCCCTGCATATTTTATTAGTAGAATAATACTTATTTTTTATTAACAAATATTTCTAGATCTAGCTATATTAATATCTTTACTTTTATTTTTATATCTAGCTTGCAAGCTTCTAATTTCATTTTTTTTATTAATTTAATTTTTTAATATTAATATTTCTAAGAAATTTTTAAATATTAAAATATTATATAATATTATTTTTTATTATTTTTAAAAAGAAAGCTTGTTATATCTTTAAATTTAAAATAATATTTTTTAAACTTCTAAATTAGCTAAGAAGCTTAATATTTAATATAAATTTAATAATTCTATATATATAGTTTAAATCTATATCTAAAAAAAAACTAATAATTAATTATTTAATTACTTTTTTATAATCTCTCTAACTGCAGGTCTGCATGTTTAAAATATATAATTAAAATATATTAAATTAATTATATTTTGTGTCTGCAGGTACAATATGTTAATTTTATAATATTAATAATATTAAAATAAATAACTAGTATAATTTTATTTATATTTATATAAAACTTAAACTCTAGAATTAATAAATTTTTTTATATAATTTTAATATTTTTTTATCTAGTACCTGTAAATTCCTGCATATATATAAATTATAAATATTTAATTTTTATTATTTTTTATTACTATATAATTATCTTTTATATACATTTTTAATATATGAAGACCAGGAGAAATTTAATAAGTTCTAAAGATTTTATAGCTTAAGATCTATTTTTAAACTTATTTTTAAAAATAGCCTACTTAGCAGTTAACTTTATTTTTTAATTAACTTTTTTATTATCTATAATTTTTTTATAGTCTAAAAACTATTAAAAATAAATTATTTATTTATAGATAGACATTTAATTTAATTATTTTTAAAATTAATAGCATGTCTAAGTCTAAGCTACTTAGATTTTAAATAAGTTATTATTCTAGCTATTATAAAAATAATATTATAAAATTTATTTTAAAATTCTAGTTGTATCTCTAGATAGACTAAGTATTATAAATCTTTAAAAAAATCTTATTAAAAAAAGATATTATTATTTATAAATAATTAATTTTTATAGCTATCTTTAATACTAGATCTAATAAAAATATATAAAATTATATTTTATAAAAGTTTTTTTAAAATATAAGTTTATTTTTATTTCTTAGTTAGACTATAAACCTTTATCATTATATATAGTTTTTCTATATAATTTTATTTTATATAAAAATATATATATTATTTATATATTTGAAAAATATTATTTTATGCTTTTCTTTAGACATAGTATTAATTAAATTTATATTATAAAAAAAATATTTATATTTATACTATACTTCTTACTAAGTCCCTTTTATAAGCTAATTATTATTTAATAATTAATTAAAAAATTAATTATTTTATATAATACTCCTTACTTTTATAAATTATATATAAAATATTTATAAAATATATTATTATAAATATTACTTATATTAAAAATAAAAAATATAATTATTATTTTTTTATTTTTCTAGACACCATAGATTTATTTTAAAAAATAATATACTATATATTTATAGAATTAGTGTTAGGATTAATACCATAGATACAGGGTTACAAGTGGTCACGTGTAGAGGCATGTGACTCACAATCTATATAATATATTTAGCCACTGCAGAGTTACTAAGTAGAGTAACTTAATAGTTAATTCTATTATTAAATATTTTTTCTTAATATATAGTATAGTATTATATTAGAAATAGAAAAGATAATATAAATTTTAATAAATAAAATATTTATATTTATAAAAATCTTATAAAATCTAGTTAGTAATAAAAAAACTTTTTTATTAGCTAATATTAGTTAATATTATATTATTATTTAGTAATTAAGCAGAGACTAAGCACTGCCTTTTATTTATAAATTAATAATTAAATAAAATACTAAAACTAGTTATTAAAGTTTTATCTAGGATATTATATTAACTAGGAGTAGAATAACTATTTATAATATAATTTTTATATAATATTTTAGTATATAATATATTAAAAGCCATGTTTATAAAAATATTAACTAGTTATTTTTTATTTATATAAGCTAATATTAAAATAAAAAATAAAAAATTAATTAGAATATAATGCTATGTATAAAAAATATTAAAAAGCTTAAAAAAGTCTTAAAAAAATTTAGTAAATATAAAAAATACTATAATAAAGTAATATAATAAAAAATATCTAGTAAAAATTTATTAAATTAAATATAAAATATTTTATTAAAATCTATATAAATTATAAACTAGACTGCTAATATAAAAGATTATTTTAAATTATAAATAAATATATAAGTTACAGCTATTACTATAAATAAAAAAAATTTATAATATTTTTTATATATTATTTTTAAAAATTTTTAAAAAGAATTTAGAAAGTACACTACAGCCAGAATTTATTTTTATTAAAAGTAAAAATAAATATAAAATAAAAAAAATTTTATATTTAAAAAATATTAAAGAAAATCTACTATATTTAACTAAATAAGAAAAATGGAAGAATATATATAATATATAAAAATTATTATAAAATATATAAAATATATAAATATTACAAGATTATAAAATTTATAAAAAAAAAAATAGTAGTATAGTGTAAAAAATCTAGATAAATTTTTAAAAAAATAAAAATATTAAAATATAAAAAAAAAAGCAGCTCATGCCATGTCTAGTTATAAAATTAAATATAAAATTTAACTAAAATATTATCTTTATATTATTAAAGTTAATAAATAAAAATTTATAAAAAAAAATAAACCATAATATATTAATTAAATAATATATATTAAATAATATTAATTAAATAGCAGGATGATACTGCTATATTAATTAAATAATATATATTAAATAATATTAATTAAATAGCAGGATGATACTGCTATAGTAATATAAATAATATAAAAAAAAATTATAAAAATAAAAAAAATATAAATTATATAATAAAAAGTATAAGTCCTAGTATTTTAATAATATTAAAATATTAAAAATATAAAATAAATATTATTAGTAGCAGGGGAGAAGATAGCTAGAGTAATAATTAAATATTATAAAAATAATATATTTAAAAAATATATTAAAATATACTAACTAGCTTTTTAATATTATATAATATAATAAAAGTACTTAGTAGCCTATTTATTATATATAAATAAATAAAAAATCTTAATTTAAATATATTTATTATAAAAGTAACATGCTAAAATATTATTTTATATTATTAAAAATATAAGAAATAATATAATAGTAAGAATAAAAATAAAAATAAGTATAAAAATAGAAATTAAAAAAATAAAAATAATAATTTAAATTTATAAATAAGCAGGTAATATTAAAAAAAAAATAAAAAAATAAAAATATATATAGTAAATTAATTAATATATAAATATAAAAAAAAGAAAGAAAAAAATAATAATATAAAGTTATATTAAAATAAATTATAATAAATAAGCTTTTTATAAAAAAATCTAATTTATTTATATAATATAACTATATTAAAAAAATAATATAATATATTATTAATTTATATAAAAATTTAAAAAATAATATAAAAGCAAGTATATACTATAATATATTTATATAAAATATATAGTATATTACCAGAGCAGGTATTTAAAAAAAAATTTATATTAAAAAAAATTAAAGCTATATTAAGATAAAGTATAGATTTAAAATATAATTATAATATTAATCTAGTACAAGATTAAAAATCTTTTATAAATTTTAAAAAATAATAATTAATAATACAGAGTATAAAAATATAGTAAGATATTAAATTATTATTTTTTTTTAAAAAAAAGTAAATTATTAAAATTAATATTATAAATATAAATTATAAATAATTATATATAAAGGCATGTAACTTACAACCTATATAATATATTTAATTATTATAAAATTATTAAATAAACTAAGTTAGTAGTTAATTTTATTATTAGACACTCTTTATTAATATATACTTTAATATTATGCTATCTCTTATATCATGCTCACCTCACAGTAATACATCACTGCGTAAGTAGGCTAATAATAAATATAATAATTTAAAATATAAAAAGCTAAAAATTTATTTTTTTATAAATTTATTAAACAAGAATGCTGCTATGCTTATATATATATTATAATAATATTTTTTAAAAAAGTATAATTATTTAAAAAAGACTTAAATTTTTTAGAAATTAAATAAAATCTAAATAAATTATTTTTAAAATTTAAGTAATTTTAAAATATATTTAATACTAAGAAATCTAAGACTCTTTTTTTAAAATCTAGAGTAGATTATAAAAATTTTTTAAATCTATTTATTTCTTATTTTAAAAAAATTAAAGATTCTTAGAGATTATATAAATAAAAATATTAAAATTAAAAAATTTAATTTTTAAAAAGTTTTATAAAGACTTTTATTTTATTTATATTAAATTTTTATAATAATATTTTATAATTATATATAAATTATTAAAATTTAAATAAAATTTTTATTAAGAATTATTATTCTTTATTCTTAATTTTAAAAATTCTTAATTAAATTAATAGTGCAAAATATTTTTTAAAGTTAGATATTTAAAATATTTATTATTATATTAAAATTTATAAAAATAAAAAATAAAAAACTATATTTTATATATAATATAATTATTATAAATATATAATTATACTATTTAAAGTAATTAATATATTTATAATTTTTTAAAACTATATTTATACTATTTAATATAATATTTTAGATATTTTTTGTATAGTATATCTAGATAATATTTTAATTTTTTTATTTATTTAAAAAACGCATATTAATTATATTTATTAAGTATTAAAATATTTAAAAAATGTAGAATTATATATAAAATTATTTAAATATTTGTTTTACTAAAATTTAATAAAGTTTCTTAATTTTATTATAACTTATAATAAAATTAAAATAAACCTAGAATAAGTTAGAGCTATTACTAAATAAAAAAAATTAATAATATTTTAAGATATTTAAGTCTTTTTAAAATTTTATATATACATATTCTAAAATTGCCCTGTCTTTAATCTTTATATTAAAATACATGATTAATGAATAAAAATTAAAAAAAGTTAAGTTTAATAATTATAAAAGATCTATATTTTATAATTTTATTAATATTTTATAAAAAATCTTTTTATTATATTATTTTAAATTAAAATAAATGCTTCTCTTAAATATATAACAAAAATTATCTTTTAATTAAATAATTAAGATTAATATTATTTAATTATTCTTTGATCCAGGAAATTTTCTCTAGTAAAAATAAATTATAAAATTTTAAATTAAAAGCTTTTTATTATTATATATTTTTTTAAATACTAATATTAATATCTAGAAAAAAATAAATATATTATTAAAGTCTTATTAAACTACTATAATTTATAAATCTTTATAAATTAATTTAAATTAAATAATAGGCAAGCTAGATAATATATATTTTTAATATTTTATAATTTTATAATTACATATTAATCTAGTAAAATTAATTTTATAAACAGGCCTTCTTAAATGCTAGATAAATTTATAAAATATTTTTATTAAAATAATTTAATAGCTTTAATTTATAAAAAACTTGTTTAATTTTTAATTAAAAAATTTTAAAAAAATAAATTAGCTTATAAAGTACAGGATATGTATTAAAAAGAGTTAAAAAGAAATTTTAAATTTTTTATTAATTTTTTTAAGAAAGAATTCAATTTTTTAAAAAAAAATATTAATTTTATAAATAACTTAGAGCTAAAGTAAACTATTTATAATTTAATAATATAATATAATTGCTAGACTAAGAATATATTTTTTTAAAAGACTAATAAAAACTTAATAATTCTTATATTTATAATTTACAAAAAAAATTTTAAAAATATAAAAATAAATTATGCTTATATTTTAATTAAATCATTCTAGAATTTTAAAGATTAACTAAAATAATTTTTTATAATATAAAAATTATATTATTATTTTAAATATAAAATTTTTAAAAAAAAATCTTATTTTTTTATATTATAATAATTTCTTAGCTAGCTACTTTAAGAGAAATTATATATATAATTTATTAACCTATTAATTTTATTAAATCAATATGCTAAATAATGTATAAAACTATATTTAAAAATATTTTATATATTAATAAATAATAATTAAAAATATTAATCTTATAATTAACTTAATTCTTTATTTATTTCTAAATAATTCTAGAGTAAAATATTTATAAATTTTATAATAAATTTACCTCTAGTTTTATACAATAATAAAATAGTTAATTATATTTTTATTATAATAAATTAATATACTAAATACTATTAATTTTTTTTAATATTTTTTATAATTAATGCCCCAGAATTAGCTAAATTATTTTATTAAAAAATAAAATTAATCTATGAACTTTTAGATAAGATTATTTTAAATTAAGAATTTTTATTTACTAGTAAATTTTAGAAATAATTTTATAAACTTAGCTTAATTAAGCTATAATTATTAATAGCTTTTTATTTATAAATTAATAAATAAAATAAATAAAATAAATAAAATAAATAAAATAAATAAAATAAATAAAATAAATAAAATAAATAAAATAAATAAAATAAATAAAATAAATAAAATAAATAAAATAAATAAAATAAATAAA